>JAJAGP010001711.1:0-100930 GCA_025084515.1 Ancistrus triradiatus
CCTTTCACTTCATGTACGTCATATTGCTCCTAGTGGTTTTGGCACCTGGGAAATTGCCTGCTCCACCTTGCCTTTGTGTGTGTGTGTGTGTGTGTGTGTGTGTGCGTGAGACTCAATACTGCATGTCTGAGACGGCAGGTTACAGTGCATCACTCCTCACTAGCTGTTGTGGCTGTCAGTGGGCGATCCTCTGCAGTAGCTGCTGGCGGTTGTGGGAGGTTTCTTTGTGCGTTGTGTTAGAAAAATACACACACACACACACACAAGTTTGGATGAGGTGTAAATTCTACTCGACTCTGTGGATATTTTACACGTTCAGCTTCGGGCCATAACATCTGAGATCACTATAAGAACGTTTTTTATTCCATCACTTATTAAAAGTATTATTATACAATATATTGGCAAAAGTATTGGGACACACCTCTAAATCTGAATTAAGGTGTTTCAGTATAAAATCCAGCACCTAAAGTCCATGCTGTTTATAAACATTAGTGAAAGAATGGGTCGTTCTGAAGAGCTGACTGAATTCGGTTGGTTCTGTAATAGGGTGGCACCGTTACAACATGTCTGTTGAAATTTCTTTCCTCCTTGATATTCCACCATCAACTGTTACAGAAAAGTGGAAGCGTTTAGGAACCACTAAGTGTCTGACCATGTAAAGTTACAGAGCGGGGGCACCCAGTGCTGAGACTTTTATATAGAGCATAAAAGATGCCAACCAACACTCTGCTGATCCAAAAACTGCAGAGATCCAAAAATCCTCTGGAAAATTAACATCAGCACTAAAACTGGGCACCGGGAGCTTCAGGGCATGGGTTTCTTTGAACGGAGTGGTGTAAAGCACGTCACCACTGGACTGTGGAGCGTGTTCGGTGTTCTGTGGAGTGATGAATCACGCTTCTCTATCTATCAGTCTGATGGACGAGCCTGGGTTTGGTGATGCCAGGAGAACATCACCTACCTGTCTGTAAAGTTTGGTGGAGGAGGGATAATGCTATGGGGCGGTTTTGGGGCCCCTTAGTTCCAGTGAAGGGAAATCTTAATGCTTCAGCATAACCAAGACATTTTGGACAATCGTACACTTCTAACTTTGTGGGAAGGCCTTCGCTGTTCGAATTAAGCTCCATAAAAACATGGTTATGTGAGTTTGGTTTGAACTTGACTGGACCGTACAGAGCCCTGACCTCAACCTCGTTGAACACCTTTGAGATGAACAAAGATTGTGAGCCAGGCCCTCTCATCAGTGTCTGACCTCACAAATGCTCTTCTGGATGAATCCCCACAGACACAGTCCAAAATCTTATAAAAAGCCTTACAGAAGAGTGGAAGCTGTTTGAGCTGTTATAACACCTAGGGATTTAGAATGGATTGTCCTAACAGCTCCTGTAGGTCTAATGTGAAGGTGTCCCAATACTTTTGGCTATATAATGTAACACAGCAGTCCAATAGCCCAACGCGGCAGGGACCCAGGGTTCATTTCATGCAGAAAAGCCCAACTGGGACACTCTTCTTAGCTTGATATCCTTATCTTCATGAGAATCACTAAAAGGAATTGAAAGTGGTGATGCTCTGTGGAATTGTCTGTCCTGAGAGGATAAACCCAGGCGGAGACAAAGTGCTCACTCCAGCGCTTAGCATCACAAAAGCCTCAAGTGTCTTAACCTCTGAGAGGGGGAAAAGGGTGGCGCTCTGGGGTTTGAGGGTGTCTTTAGGGATGGAGGAGGCACTTGCATGTCAGATGTCATCAGACCCCCCCAGCACTGTTTATGTAGCGCTGGTAGGATTTCCTGCTACACGATGAAATAATTAGAGGCCCAGCATGCAGGACCAGTGTCGGGCCGAGGTGGGGGAGGCTCTGCTGGATTATTCCGATCTCTGGAAGATTGCTCTCCCTGGTCTGAAGTACCTTTTTATGCCTGCTATTTGAAAATGGGGGGATTTAAAACGGCTATTCACCACAAAAGGTCTTGATCTTAATTGTTTTAACCCCACAGCGTCGAGGGAGCCTGAGAACAAGCAGTCGCAGCTGATGTTAGGTCCAATGTGGAGCGTAAATACAAGAAGACTGAAATGGTTAAGGATTACAATCTGGCTTTATGACCAGTAGATCAGTTAAGGCTTCTTTTTAGCACAGTAACGTTGTAAGTGGTATCTGTGAATGTAACTCTGTATTGTAGAGCTTGATAAAGGTTTGATAAAGGAATCCCTTGCCCATGTGGTTCTATCAGCTACCGATGAATGATGGTTCTTGATGAAAAGGAATGAAATGACAGAAAGAAAAGAAAGAAAGAAACCATAGTCATGGAATCACTGAGAGAAAAAAGAAATCCTGTAGAGAAAAAAGATGCATTGATAAACGTTTTATAATCACACCGAAGCCTCTGAATCGTAATCAAATCGAATTGTGAGGTGCCCAGAGATTCCATTCCTAATCACCACGCATTGTAAGAGAACATGCCAAATTCAACACAGAGGTTTGGGCCGACGTAAGGCTTGAAGCCCAACACTAACCAGCTTTGCTTCATGCACATCTTTGAGAAAACAAAGACAGAAAATGTTGGCATTGGAATTCTGGATGTTTTCTTGGAAGAAGAGACGAAAGAGAGAAAGAGATTTGCGTTCGGTTACTCAGGTTAAGGTGACTGTATGTGTAGGGGTAGCATTAATGAACTACAGTAGTTTTATGTCAGTGGAAAGACAAACGTGTGTGTGTGTGTGTGTGTGTGTGTGTGTGTGTTAACATCTGCGGTGATGTCATGGCTTGAGCAGTCCCATACATCTGCAGTGAGGTGAGCAGGACTCCGGGACAGGTGCAGCCTTTCAGTCCTCCTCGTACAGATCGCTGTCAGCCTGGTCGCTTCACACCTGCTTTAGCCTAAAAAGCGTCTTTTTTAGGGCCTTTCACATGTGATGTGTTCATACCTTTAATATTGGGACGGGACGCAGGAGTGGACTCGAGCTAAGCACACAAGTGTGTGTAAAGCTTCAGTTATTTGCAGGATTCCGTTCCCATTTGCACATGATGGACAGGGACACTCGTACGAAGTCGGCGTGAATACAGTGCTTGGCTGTTTGCTTTGGCATGCTCCGACATTTCTGTGGAGAATCCCGTCTGAGCGTTGCGTAAGAGCGCCGGGAAAAGGTGGCAGACAGGCCTGAAGAGCTGTTGGCAAGGCGGTGTTGATTTATGTTTGTCTTAATTTCAGGCAACTGTTCTGTTCGGTGATGTGTGTGGCCTGTGGTAGGGTTTTGAGGAATGGTTTTGTGATTAACTGAACTGCTTCGATTATGTAATCGCTGGGTGATGTCCAACAGGGTTAATGCTTTGTACTTTCACCCGTCGAGCCTCTGGGTCATATGCCTGATCTTCCATGTTGTTCCTAGTACTGTCTATCGATGCATTTTTGGCTTCCGACAAACAAAAGTATCAGGTCCATCATACCATCCTCTTCAGTCTTATGGTTTTAACCTACACAGGGTCCTAACAGAACACTACTCTATTTAATATAATTATTGCGAATTTCTATCAATTAAAAGTGCAGTGGCGTTAGAGATGCTGTGTCGATGGTGGCTTTCCAGTCGCGTTTTCAGCATCTCTGACACATTTACGTATGGTTTGCAAGCAGTTTTACTGTATCCTAAAAAGACTATGTCACTATCATAATGTCTGGTCAGCGGCCATTTCAATCAACATCAGCAAATTTAAAAAACAATAATTAGATTAAGTAAATTAAAATGTATCTTCACTTTACCTGTTCTGAGAGGTAGTGTTGTAGTACTCGAGATTGGTCCCGACCTCATTTGGACTCGGTCTTGTCTCAGTCTCGGGGTAAGGTGGACTCCCAAATCCTTGTTGAGACCAGCCGAGTCTGTTACGTCTGTCTGAGGTTTGTTTGTTAGGTTTATTGAACATCGCTATCAGCAGTTCTCAACGCATTTTGACTAAAAAAATGTCTCTCGGTTTGAGTTGAGCTGCGTGACTCGTTTCAGCTGAAACATGACTCGGTATTCAGTACACAGTGATTCAGCGATTCAGATTCACAATAGCTCTCTCTCAGTGCAGATCTCTGCTGTGTTTCTCGTGGTTTTCTTTATTTTATCATCTACAGAACTGTATTCTTAGAACAAATACGTCTAAAAAGGTTAGTAATGATGGTCAACCGAAAGGAAAACAGGAACTGAATCCTCTATTGGACTCCACCAATAGAGTAAGTGTTTTTTTTCCTTTTCACTTTCAATCCATGACTCACTAAATGACATGAGATGTTTCAGCCCTTCATTATAAATAAGCTTTGTGATAATGATGTTGGGTAGCTGTAGGATAATGTAAGTGTTAATGTGGAATCGGCTCCTCTGTGATACAGTACAGACTCTATTAAACTCATCAGTTGATGATCTATTATCTTATGATGGATTTGTGGAACATATCCCATCATACATCAGGAGCTCCTGTACAGTACAGCTCCATTAATGCTGATAATGCCTCATACAGGGGGATTTCTGGGGATCTGGAACCCATTCATTCCATTTACATCATTCCTCATGGTAAACATTTGCTCGGTACTCGTCATTTTCTTTCGAAAGTCTGCTGGAATGAATTAACAACAAGACCCGAGGTACCGCTGTGTGTAGGTGTGTATATATAGATATACACACACACAACCTGGACCTTCTGGTCCACAGTCCCGTACCTTAACAACTGAGCCACCACAGTCACTTCACAGGTATTTATAATAATACTACTACTAATAATAATCTCATGTATAATGAATGGTAATGAATTACAAACTATTTTTTTCCATTTTTTTCTTTTTATTCTTGCATGATGAAAAAAAAATCTCAATCTGGTCTTGGGTTTGTCTCGGTCTTGACTCGACCACTGAAAGGCTTGGTCTTGACTCGGACTCGGCCTTGACTTCAACCCTATGCCTTAAAAACATCTACTGGCCAGATTTGTGCTACTGCCTTAGGAACCCCCTCAGAAAAAAAACCATACAAATGAAGTGATTTGCATTTGATTTTGAAGAAAAAATATAAATTTCTCCAATTCCACCTATTGATGGCAGAAACAAGGCTTATAAAAGCTATTTTCTAACAAATCGATTAGAAAAATGCTCCTTTTTCATCAAATACAACATTACAAAACAATTGGCTGTTATTATTATACTTTTTAGGTGGTATAGATTAAAATTAAAAGTAAAGTGATACTTTATCCAGGGTGTAATGATTAAAGTAATCCCCATGACCTTGCTTTATTTAGTAACTGTACCCTTTTTTAAGTTAAGACAAATCTATTTCTATAGCAGTTTATATAACCGAGCATCATCTCAACACAGTTTTACAAATCTCAGCCCACAGCTCTAACTGAGCAAGCCGACAGCGGCAAGGAAAAACTCCCTAAATGTTAGAAGGAAGAAACATTGGGAGGACCAAGACTCAGAAAGGAACCCGACCTGCTTGGACAGCCTAGATGTTCTGTGTAAGAATGAATCTAATTTATCTAATTAATCAATTTATGGCAATAGTTGAAATAAACAGAAACTAATTATATTAAAATGTAATAAATAAAATAACATACTAATAGACTATAACACATTCAAAAGAATACAATATGAAGAGTATAATAAAATAGAGAATATAAAACTATAGAATATAAGACAGTATATATAATAAATAATAAATGTAAAAACCGCATATTGATCATTGGCCACTGCTGTACTCTGGAGCATCAGGGAAACCTTTAAGGAGCTTTCCTTTCTTCATAGGGAGATGGTCCTAGCTCGAGCAACATTTGTGTCTGAAAGGTTGAGTGGAAGGTTCACATCCCAGGCCTGTCAGAAAGCTGGTGTTTAGACACACTTCATCCAGCCACTTAAGAAGTTCATGAGTGTCTGAACACCCAAGAATAGAGGAGTCGGTGCAAAATTTGAGCTGATGGAAATATAAACGCCCATATCTGATTACCACACTCTGACCAGTTCAGTGAAAGGTTCACTGGGAAAACCCTAAGCCAGCATCAGTCTTGGTTTTTGTGTCGGGACCAATGAGAGTTTACACCCATTATTATATTTATCTAAGAGTTCCTCTGGTCAAGAGATTCCCAGTGGCAAGGGAGAAAGAGACGGCTTGTTTTTAAATTTGTCAGTCAACAGATCGAGAACAAAAGGAAAGTTTGTGAAAATAACGAGAATATGATCAGGACCAAGTCTCAGAGCAAGTGGCATGCAAAAAATTGAGATGCCACCCAGTAATGTCTAGTTGAGCCAGTGACGTTAGTGACAAACACTCCATGATGCCATTTTGCAAGCTGTACCCAGAGCGTGTATGTAGCTCATCAGTGGATGTAATGAGAGCTCTCCCCTGGCAGGGTCCATGCTCAATATTGGCCAAGGCTTTACTTGGAAAGATGAGAAGTATGAGAGTAAGACTCTACGCTGTATGTTTCCTTTCAGTGTCTCAGAGGCACTTTCATTCAGAATAACAATGAGATGGATGTAGGTCTAAAACCCTGCCAGAATAAAACCTACACCCTAATGGTACGAGAACCGAGAATCGGTATTCATATCTGATTAATAACCCTACAACTTCTAGACATGCGGAGCACCTTTTCAGTTCATGACCCTACAATCTTCGAAGGGCAAAGCTTCCTTCTAGCACCCTAAAGGGTTCTAACCCTTAAAGTAAGTTTAATTTAGCTTATATGTATAAATTCTATCCTAGATCATGGTTAGATCTCCCCACTTTATCACTTTTGGCACCAAGGACACCAATGGATGAAGGGTTTCAGGCGTTATTTTGTCCCATTCCTCTTGCAAACACGTCACAACCCCATGCCATGACTGAGCCTGGCTTTTGGACTTGTTCCTCATAACAGTCTGGATGGTCCTTTTCTTTTCGTCTTTGGTCCGGAGCACACAGTTTCCATTTCTTCCAAAAAAAGATCTGTCATATTGATGGGTCTGAGCACAATCCCCATTCCACTGGGTGATGGTCCATCCCAGATGCCTCTGAGCCCAGAGAAGCCGACGCCCCTTCTGGACATGGTTATAACATAAGGCTTCTTTTTAGCACAGTAACGTTTTAAGTGGTATCTGTGAATGTAACTCTGTATTGTAGAGCTTGATAAAGGTTTGATAAAGGAATCCCTTGCCCATGTGGTTCTATCAGCTACCGATGAATGACGGTTTTTGATGCAGTGCCGTCTGAGGGAGTGGAGATCACCCTTCTTCAGTTTAGGCTTGTGCCCTTACCCTTTACACTGAAATTCCTCCAGATTCTGAATCATTTAATGATATTACGCACTGTAGAAGCAGAACTATGGAAATCCCTTCCAATCTTTCTTTGAGGAACATTGTTTTTGAAAATTTCAATCAATCTTACACACCTGGTCTCACCCTGAAAGGTTCTTCTAGCAGCTTATGACTTAGGAAGAACCTTTTAAGAAGAAAGCTGACCATCCACTTTTAACTTTGACATAAAACATTTGGACAAAAAATTTATAATTACTTCAAGTGCAAAGAAGAAATGATTTTACCATAAACACTTGAGGAACCATTAAGGAACTTGGTAAGGCCAACTTGTGGACCAACGCCAGAACGAATGGACTTGGCAATACGCATTCACCGACAGCTGGGAAATTCATAACGAAGAATAATGTTCCTCATTGCTCATTCCGAGGAGGGAAAATACGGATTGTTTTCACTGACGATAGCGATTTGAGGCTGGAAGGATGAAAGGAGCTTGAGGGTGCTATACGTATCCATTCAAGCCAAGTGGGAGAAAGGAAAGAAAACACACGAGCCATACAAAGGGCTCAGAGACCAGTGCAAAGCGGGATTGGGGTTAAATCAGGATCTCCAAAGTCTAGACAGCATCCTCTGAACGAGAGATCCCAAATGGTAGAGGAGAAAGCAAGGCCTGTCGGAGCTCATTTTGAAATTTGTCAGTCGTCAGGTCAAAAACAAAGAGTGAAAAAACCTGAACTTGAGAGATACTCGGTAATGAGAGTTTCATCAGGTCCACGTCGGCGGCTTTTATAAATAGCGTGGGTGGCAGCGGCACGAATTGAGTGACGTCACCCTGAGAAAGCATCTGGAAGTAAGGAGTCATCACTCTCGGGCAAAGTTTTCGGTGGCGCCAAACAAAGGCCAGTTTTAGCAAAGGAGAGCTCGCAGTGTGTTTTGGGT
This sequence comes from Ancistrus triradiatus, assembly GCA_025084515.1. NCBI lineage: Eukaryota > Metazoa > Chordata > Actinopteri > Siluriformes > Loricariidae > Ancistrus > Ancistrus triradiatus. The sequence continues at coordinate 8,187 of JAJAGP010001711.1, forward strand.
ACGACTTCCACGTCTGTGTAATCTGTTTCCTCTCGGTTTTATGATAGTGGTGGGTTGGGGCCTCGTGCTCTATGAGGACCTGTCATCAGCTCCATTTCCTCTTCCACAAAGGCGGCGCTGGCACCCAACTTCTGAGGTCCCTTGACACGCAAGAGCACCAGAATAAAGTCTGTCTGCATCTTCAGGTGGGTAAAAACAAATACATAGCAGATTTTTATCTACAGATCCAGATCCTAAACCTCACAAACCTTAAGAAATACTGAGATTTCACAAAACAAAACCTGATGTCATATCATGTTTGCACACACCCATAGCCTATCTCTGATTTTTCTTTTTACAAATCTGCAATTGTCTTCACATGACCTCATATCCAGCTTTTATAAATCTATAACCTTCCTCCAATAATGGTTTTTAATCCAACATTTTCCCCAGATGATGCGTTTTTACCATAATTACATTACTCTGCAAAAGTCTTAGGCCACCATTAGCTTAGAAATACCATATATAGTATGAGCATATATCATTATTTCTCACTATGAGAACAGACAGTTACCATTTAATATATCCCAGAGCTTATCATATGGCAAAGTCAAGGTCGGTTTTAGTCGATCTGTGCCTTGTTTTAACATTTGAGATTGTTAATAGTCACTAATTATTTGTATAGGCATATCATCATCATCATCATCATCAGTTACTTAAGGAAAAATGTTCAGGAGTAAAGACCTGACACTTTAACAAGGGACCCTCTCCAGAGTGTAGATCTGTCCGTTCACAGCAGTGGCTGTAAGGAGACCTGCTGCTTTCTCTTGCATCTGTTTGAGTTTTTTTTCCTTTTCCTTTTTGCCTCCCAGCTTCAAGCTTCAGGAAACATGACCACGCCATTCCCCGTGTCGACCTGTCAGAGTCCATTTACTCGAGTCATGGAGCTCTGAGACCCTTCACCTCCTGGACCCTCAGTGTTGAGTTACAAGCATTACGACCCCTCCACACACCCACACACACTTACACCATCCCAAATCTTATGAATGAAATGTCTGGGAAGGACAAATGGCCCAGCATGGTGCAGTCTTCTCTTTGCAGTCTGATTTCTGTGATGTACACTCATTGCCAAAAATAAAACTCACCAAGGAGGAGCTCTTGGAATCGACTGAAACTTTATATGTATGAATGTAATGATGATATATGAAAGGAGGCTCTAGTTACCCTGTTGGGCCGCCTCTAGCCTGGATACAAGATGAGATGCGGTTGATCATGGAGGGTTACAGGTTCTGTACGGTATCCTGTGCCACATTTACCCTATTATCATATGTTTCTAAAGCTGGTGTCCCAGCTGGTCCCAGAAATGCTTGACTCATATCTAAAGTACATTTATTTTAAGAAACTGAAACCCTTTATCACAGAAATAATAGTTTCAAGCTAAGCAAATGAACCACAAAGACACTGTTCATGATCTTCTCAGTCGTCTTTATCTAAATAACTTTGAGTTAAGTGTACTCAAACTCAGAACAGAGTAGCTGTGGAGGAAAAACCATTTACATTTAGTAAAATGCATGATCTCACCTGTGTGTGTGTCTGTGTGTGTGTGTGTGTGTGTGTGTGTGTGTGGGGGGGGGATCAGATAAAATTCATGTTTGTATTCTTAATCATGGAAAATGAGATCCACCAGACCCTAATGTGCTCATCACGTCTGTCCCAGTCTCTCGCGCTCTGATGTGACGTCACTATCTGAGGATACACACACACACACACACACACACACACACACACAGGCCTTCATTTATTCTGCAGAATCTCAGATAAACACAATACATTACACACACACAGAGCACCTGGTAAACAACTCAGTGACGTAACACTGCTTTTTCTGCTCTCTCACCATCCACACACACACACACACACACACACACACACACACACAATACCAGTCTTGTTTTGGGGTTTATGTACAGCACTTTCCGTTTTCCTCCTCCACGTTTGACCTACACACTCTCAGACGTCTGTTTTTCCTTCTTTAGTGAAATAAAGCATTAAAGCACATCGTGTGTTTTTTTGTGAAAGAGGGAAAAAAGCAAAGCGAAGAAAGCCATTAAAAATTGGTTCCAGTCTGAGCTGCTCCCCAAAACACACGGCCCAAACAGTCTGACCCAAAAACACAAGGCTGTAATTAAGAGTTATTTTAGTAAATCGTGGTATTTAGAAATACACAGCTCGATTGGCATTAAAAACAATATAATCAATAAGTTTCAAATATAATTATAAGTAGGTGTTTAACATGATGCAGTTAAAACGTGGATGTTTTTATTTTAATAAATAAAAAAAGTATTATTCAGGTCACTTCTTGGTAGTTGTTGCAGTATATGGAAAATAAAGTTGTATAAATGAAAAGCAATCTCTTACAGATTTAGATTTTTTATTTAATTTTAATTGATTAATTTTTTATTTGTTTTTCATTAATTAGGCCTCTATATTAAGCTCACATTCTATGTCCTTGGGCTTATTTGTTTTTACTTATAGCTTTATTTGTCTTGTAAAATAAAGCCTAAAAAGCGTACTTAATTTTTCATAAAACTAAATAAATAAATAAATGCTTTCAGTTCTGAAATTCTCTTCTTCTTCTTCTTCTTCTTCTTCTTCTTCTTCTTCTTATTATTATGTTAAAAATTAATTATATGAGCCTTTAAAGTGCCAAAAAGAGTAAAAATTAAGTTAACTTATTTTTTTTCTTAAAACACCCGGACATAAAATAAAATAGTTTCCAATCTGAAACTCTGTTTAAGAAATAGTATTACATTTTTTAGAATAAAAGTAGCATAACTAATAAAACAGAGACTGTTTTATATAAGCTAATTTGAATTGTTATGATGTAGATTATAAAAACTCTAAGCTACATAATAACAATTCAAATAAGCTTATGGATAATAAAACAGTCTCTAAGAATTTTAATATTATTTAGTAAACAGTTTCAGATTTGAAACTATTTTATTTACATGTGTTTTAAGAAAACAATAAGCTCATTTATTTTTACTCCTGGCGCTTTAGACGCTCTTGTAATTAATTCTTCTTATTCTTTTTCTTCTTCTTCTTCTTCTTCTTATTATTATTATTAACAATAAAAACCTGTTAAGACTTGCTATAGGACCTTTCAAAATGCGAGAAGGAGAAAATGGGGCAATTCCAATATTCAGATAGTAGTAAATCAAGTTTTTATTATTAAAGCTTAAGGAGAAATTAAAATGTAGAGTTATTAAGATTTCATTTGAGCTTCATTATTTTAATAAAGTTAACCCGAAAAGCCACATTTGCAGCATTCCCAGCGTTGATCGATCGTCCTTAGCAGTTAAACTAATTCAGGTGGGGACTCCAGTGTCTCAGATGGCACTGTGTAATCCGTATTTTATTTATAGACGTTAAAGGAGCTGCAGCTGTAGTGCTCCCAGACCCAAACGCACCAAGGACTGTGCCAGAAGGAAAAAGCCCCGGTGTCTTTGTTTTTGCACCAGTTCTTCTGTTCTAATGATTGTTACAGCTAGTTGAAGTTTGATTAAAGCTTTAGAAGCAGCTCTCTCTGCTGGGTTTTTCTTGAATTTACGGAGTTTCTTATGATCGAATCCGCTGTTTCTGCTGCTGATTAGATCTTAAGGAAATTAAGAAGGTTCATGTAAATACTCAGCACGCTTGCCTGCCTGTTTTTTTTCTCCTCTCCAAATAATAGGCGTGCGTAAATGCGGTGAGGAGGTGCGGCCATGAGGGGAAAACGCACCGAAAAAAGTTCCTCCCAAACTAAAGTTGGCACTCGGTGCAGACACACCGCTGGAATACCTGCAGTAATGCTCTGGAGAAGCGGCACAGCCTGAACCTGCACACGCCATGTACTGGAAAGATGAACAGACGCTTACTGGCCCCGCCGTGGACCAACTGAAGGCGGGTACAGAAAGCAAAGTGAGTACAGAACTGGGAGCCTCCAAGCAGCGCTCGCATGTGTGTAGAGATGCTTCAGTTGGGCTGCAGAAAGGTGCGCGGTGTGTTTGTACGCTTTGCGCGATGATACCGAACTAAAATCTGCGACGTTTGCAGCTGATGAATAGCTATGCAAGTGCTGGAGTCCTTCATTTTATTTCTTTACCACACAGAAAATAGAGAATAGGCTGTCGAATTAACACTTGGTGAGACTAATGGAATCATAAGAAGTCAATAAATGAACCGATAAACCCAAAACCCGTTTGCGTTCTCAGTGGATCGTCTGCAGCTGAGCAGCAACCTGCTGGTCTTTAAGAGCCTAATTAAATATGAATGCCTGTAAACTCTTTTTCCACCCGTGATTTAAACACATTTAGCGAAGTTTCGTTCATAAAATGAGGTGGTGTATTTAACAATACAAAATAAAACGCTGTATATAGTCAAAACTTGAAGCGTGTGAGGGCACAAACCCTCCAGTGCATCCATGAAGCCAAATGTACCCCAGCGAATACCCTAAATACACCGTTTATAAAACTTTAAGGCAACAGTTAAAGGTCTGGGACACCTCTCACCAAAAATGGATCTGTTTCCGAAGTAGATTGTGGCGATGGATCCAAGGAGTTGCAAGAAGGTCTAAATGGGAATCTGATCATTATGTTTGCAGCAGATTACTGAACAGATTTCCAGTTTTGCACCGCAAAGTTTCTCTCTGGGGGAAAATTTCTTGCAGATCGATCAATGGGAACAGCAAAGAATAAAATAATAAGCGCTGACAGTTTTCTTAGAACGGTTAACAACCCAAAAACCACCGATGAACCTTCTAGTGTTTAAAGAAATTTACATAGAGCACCCTTTTAAAAAGGTTTTAGCTTTATACGTTTGGATTTGAGGTTTATGAATATTTCTTTAAAGTTTGTCAGGTGTACAAGGGTTAGTGACGGCTGGACTGTGTACTGAAATGCTTATTGTGAGGCTCAGGTCCTTTACAACTTGTACCTAACCATAAACAGAGAGGGATATAGAAATAGAAGTAAATAAATATGAATATCCTCATGCTCAGTTTACCCCAGTAATATAAACATCCAGAAAATGATAATGTTGTTTTTCTAGCAGTGGCACTGGTGTGGTTTTGTTAGGGTTTGGGCCTTAAAGCTGAGGCTGCTTGAGTTTTGTTAAAGATGATAAAATTGCAAGTTATAGCAATCTCACTATCAACCAAAGCAAATGTAAAATGTTATTGGTCATGTTTTCTATCTAGAACAGCCTGGGCTCATGAGAAGCTGGCTTGTTTACGGAATATTAAAACGCGTTACGTTTGGCTATACAGTTGTCCTTGGTAAATTAGGAAAAGTCATTAAAATTGAGACCTTCATGCATGGAATCAACAGCAGTCTCTAAGAGCTGCAATATTTTGCTTTTGCCCTAAAGCTCCTGCAACATTTAGGTGTGTAAAGGCAACACCGGGATTTTGCAGGACTGTAAAATCAGAAGTTAGAGAGAACTCTTATCCTTAAGGTTTCTGACATGCAGACATGGGAGTAAAAGCTTTCACATGGTTACAGAAAAGCAAGAGACATGATCTGTAGCCAAAGTGTTTGGCCCTCTGGAGTCAGTGCAGCTTTCAGGTAAAATAGAATTTCAAATTATTCAAGGTCTAATGAGAGACGCAAATGAATTGTGCACATGGTTTCAAGTTGTAGAAAAGGTTACACGTGCATTTCAGTTGTGTAAGAAACAAACATGTCGAGCTTGGGGTTCGTATACTCTTAAGTGAAAACATTTCAGTGTTTACCCTCCAAACAGATCTCGTGCAGCTTGTGCACAGGTTTCGGCTATAAACAGGGAGCTGGATGGCCTGTGGTGCTTTTTGAGACGTGCTGTGGATGCACACGGAATTTTATTCCACTATGCATGTCAGGATTTGTTAGAAAGCCATAATCAGGGAGGCGTTGAGATTTTCCCCTTATAAGTGATGCAGAGTTTTTGTAGATTTTGCCACATTAACATCCCGCAAATTGCGAAAATCTCATTTTATCCACAGCCTCGTTGGAGTCCGAATACAAACCTAGAGCGTTGGCTGCAGGTGCTAATTAGACCCGGGACACGCGGAACCCGTCGTGCTGCGTGCGCAGGGGGATTGGGGAGGAGGATCAGGGAGGCACCGTGTCGGACACGGGGTCAGTTTGCAGGCACGCTTAATGATGGCGTGGCGCAATTGAACGCCGTTTGGGCAGAAAACGAGAGGGCTGACTGCCATTACCTCAAGTGGCCTGTCTTGTTTGGATAATTCGGGGGGTTTGGCATCTGCGCGCCGTGTTTAAGGAGCGCGGCTCGTTATAAAGTGCAGGGCGGCCGCAGAGGTTAAAAGGGCGGCTCTCGACGCGCGACTCCCCGCCTGAAGCGCTCCTGCACGCGCCGCTGCTCAACCATGCCGCAAGACTCCCGCAAAACACGCGCACTCCTGCGGGCTCAGGACGGATTAAACCCGCTGGTAGATGCCCGAATGTCTGACATAGGGGTAAGGATTTTTTTAAAGTTTAGTGATTTTGGTGGGGACAGAGGTTTGTTTGGTTTGGTTTGGTTTGGGGTCCCACCGAGCACGCTGTCCGAACGCCATGTAGTATAAGTGAGGATTTCTTTAAAGTCACTTCTGATTCTCCTTTTTTGTTTAGGGTTCGACGCAGGACCTCTTTGAGGAAGACGTGTCGTGTTTGTCCTCTTCCTCATCTCCAGCCGTTTCTTCACCGCATGCTATGACTGATAAAGTCACATGCACGAGCTGCGGGATGGAAATCGTTGACAAATACCTGCTTAAGGTAAGAGGTTTTTTTTTTTCTTTTAAAGCCTACATGTTTCGCACTCCAAACCATTAAAGACAAACCTGCCAGGCCGTTAAAAGCCAACCTGCTGCTGCGGCTTAGGACCCAAAAACACAAATCGGGTTTTTTCCACTCTTGGTAGAACCATTATAAGGAACAACGCATGATCTCGCTAACAGTGTGACGGTCATGGCGTGCTGATGAACCACCAACCCATTATAATAATAATGACCACAAAATATCAATTTCTTCCACAACGTGCATCATGTATTTATTAAAGCCTATAAATTAATGATTTCATCAAAAAGTGCATCAATTCTAGATAGAAAAAGCTATTGATTCCTTTAATGTACTTATTTAACAACTAGCTTTAATAACTAGTGATACTTTATTAATAAATAATGTTTCCATGCTTTATAGACACTTTAGTTTTATTGTTAAGGAACTGAAATGGTTCTGCTTTACTATCCATTACTGTAAAGAACCAACACCTTTACTGGTGCCTTTTTGTTGTTTTTGGAACCAGGATTGTTCTTGTAGGCTGTATAATTTTCTGGGAAGGACTGGCACCTTTATTTCTATGATTTGAGACCGGATGGTTCTTTGTTGCTTTACTGTAAAGAACCAACAGCTTTATGGTGAATTTAAGACTTAGGAGCTAAAATATGTAATTAAAGTGTGTAGTTATTTAGTCACTCAATTTGTTCGTGTGATATTAAATTTTCTGTGAAGAACAGACACCTTTATTAGAACCTAAAATTTGATCATTTGGGAACTAATTCTGTGATGAGCTGCACTAATGCAAAGAGCTGATTTTCTTTTTTTTTTCTTTTTAAACAATTCAGGAGCTTAAACCGTTCTGCCATCAGTCATGTTACAGTAGTGAACTGGCGTGACCTTTTTATTGTTTTATTATTATTATTTTGGAAATAGGATGGTTCTTGTAGCCTGTATAATTTTGTCTGAAGGACTGACACCTTTATTTTTATGTTTTAGGAACTGAAGATTCTGCTATAAGTTGCTTTACTGTAAGAAACGAACAACTTTATGGTGATTAAAATTTAGGAGCTAAAATATTTCATTCAAATATTTATTCATTTATTTATTTAGGCACTAAAATCTTGTTCTTGTGTGCGACTTAATTTTCAGTGAAGAACCAACACTTACTAGCACCCTAACTGTTATGGTTTAGGACCTGGTAATTCTGTGAGGAGCTGTGCTAATGCAAAGAGCCGACAGAGCTTATTTTTATTTTGGAACCAAGATGTAGGCTGTATGGTTTTCTTTATTTTTTATGATTTAGGCCTGGATGGTTCTGCTATTAGTTCCTACAGTATAAAGATCCAGCACCACACTGGTGCTTATTAGTTTTGGTGTCAGTTCTCGACAAAATCATTTAGTCTACAAGATCCGTTTTAGTTCCCTTTTGGCACCTTTTATTTTTTTTTAGTTGTTGTGGACTAAAATGTCAATTTTACTGACATCTTTACAGCCATTTTTTTAGATTCAGGAACTTTGGCTACTTACTTTGTAAGTTTCTTAAACTGGCACCCCCCCCCCCCCTTTTTTTCTTTTTTCTTTTTTTTTTTTTTTTTTTTTAAAACCCAAATCAGAACTTGTGGTTTTGCCATCAGCCATGTTCCTGTAAAGAACCAACACAATAGCAGCACCATATATATATTTTGGAGAGCAGTGGCTTTCTCCTTGCAACCCTGCCATGCACACCATTGTTGTTCAGTGTTCTTCTGATGGTGGACTCATGAGCATTAACATTAGCCAATGTGAGAGAGGCCTTCAGCAGCTTAGAAGTTACCCTGGGCTCCTTTGTGACCTCACCAACTATTACACGCCTTGCTCTTGGAGTGATCTTTGTTGGTCGGCCACTCCTGGGGAGGGTAACAATGTCTTGAATTTTCCCTCCATTTGGTAACACAATCTGTCTGACTGTGGAATTGGTGGAGTCCAAACGCTTTAAGAGATGGTTTGGTAACCTTTTCCAGCCTTATAGGCACAACGTCTTTTGTTTCCTGAGCTCCTCAAGAAATCCCTTTGTTTCATGCCCAGAAGAATGTGAATAGCAACTTTGATAGATCCCTGTTCTTAAATAAACCAGGGTGCTCACTCCACCTGATTGGCTCCCATTGATTGAAAACACCTGACTTCTAATTTCACTTTCAAATGAACTGCTAATCCTAGAGGTTCACATACTTTTGCCACTCACTAATATGTAATATTGGATCATTTTCCTTAAATAAATGACCAAGTATAATATTTTGGTCTCATTTGTTTAACTGGGTTCTCTTTATCTACTTTTAGGACTTGTGTGAAAATCTGATGATGTTTTAGGTCATATTTATGCAGAAAGATGGACAAATTCTAAAGGGTTCACAAACTTTCAAGCACCACTGTGACAATGTTTAAAAGTGAAAGGGTCTGAAGACTAACATGGTTCAGCTGTTAGACACCTTTTTTTAGTTTTAGGAACTAAAATGGTTCTGGTAGACTGTTTAAACCTCGCTGATTGACTGAAATGGTTCCCCTGTTTGTGCAGCAGTAGTACAATGCATCTCCTCTCACACCAAGTGTGACCTGTGTAAACATTTAAAATGAATGAATTGCCAAGCAAGATTCTTCAAAGTCACAGTCCGATTAGAGGCCATATCTGATCCCAAACAGGATGGAATCCAAGCTGGTTCAGTTCCCATTCCTGCTTGGATACTAATTTTAGATGTGTTATTTAGGACTGTTCCCGCTGAGGACACGATCCTAAAAAGTGACTCTGTGTCGGACTAAATAATGCCAATATGCTTATTTGTACGTTATTTTATTTATGTTAGTATTTACTTACTTTTCTGTTAACTGTTACTACAGACTTATTTGCCTGGATAAATTCACTAGTTTTATTCTTACATTTATCATCTAAGCCACCCAAGCAGGTCGGGTCCTTTTTTGAGTCTTGGTCCTCCTGAGGTTTCATCCTTATCACGTTTAGGGATTTTCCTTGCCAGTCTAAAATTGTAAAGCTGCTCTGAGACACTGCGCTGTAGAAATAAATTTGACTTGACTCATTTCCAGTTTGGAATAAGATCAGTCTAATACAGAGTTGCCCTGGTGTTAGAACCATTCAGATGATGAGTGTGAGGAAAATGGACTGTCCCCGGAGAGGGTAAACTTTTCTTTTATATCAGAATTTGGGCATAGAACAGAATCATTAAATCAATTGCCAAAGGTAAAAATCCCCTTATTTCTCCAGGTTGGGTGGCACGGTGGCTCGGTGGGTAGCACAGCAAGAAGGGCCTGGGTTTGCTCCCAGGTGGAGCGACCCGAGTCTGCATGTCCTCCCACAGTCCAGAGACACGGATTAGGTTAACTGGTTAAACTGAAGTGGCCTGACCTGAGCGTATGTATGTGACTAGTCTCAGGGTGACCTGGTTTGTAGATGTGACCTTGCTCGTTACTAAAATGGCCATTGATGCTGATGGCGACCTTAAATAAAGCCAGAATCAATAAACATCTTTCCAGGGGGAAATGCTAAGGGATGCCCACTGGATGAAAAGTTATTATGCCATAATGGTGTACAGGAATTAAACCTAAATGACACTCCCATGTTTTTTTTCAGCGATCTTCCAGGCATATAATGTGGTTGCAGTGTTCCCCAATTTAAAGCGTGTTTCCTCTTCTCCAGGCCCAGCGTACGGCAGGCCTTGAAGCCTACGGGGTTTAATCAGGGAACTGTCTGAGTCTGCATGGCATTTATGATTTAGGACTAAACGGGTTCAGGTAAAGTGGGACACTTAAGCTCGTCAGCTCGGAGCTTTGCTGTTAAGACGTTCTTGTGTTTGTGCTGAAGTGATCGAAATACTCCAAATACTTTTTAGGGGAGCTCAAGCAACCCATAATTGAGTCTCAGCACCAGGCTTGTCTCTAATGAGCTGAAAAATAATCAATATTTCAAAAACAAAACCATAGCAGTCCCCCATAAATCGTACCTTGGGCAGGGTCGACCCTCTATTGATCATTTTTATTTATCCCTCATTTAAATATAATTTAATTTGTAATCCTTTCTAACTAAGTGATAACTTTGTGACTCTCAGGCTCGGCCTTGAAGGACGTTTTCTCAGGTATGTTGGTGCGTTTGGATCAGTGTTTCTCCTACTCAAAAAGTCAGATGTTCTCCAGCACCCCTAACATTTCTGATGTTATAAGTGTGATGTCATCATTATGGTTGTGGCTTTGTATTCACTTTGCCTCAGAAGCTTAAGGTAAATAAAGTGGCATAACACTGATTTCTAAACTGATAAGGGTTTTTTTTTTTTTTGGTCAAGCCTTTCATAATGGATTGTTCATTGGTGTTGCTGTTTGTTAGTAATGGTGCAGGTTTAGTACATTTTAAGGAAACTGAACGTCTTTGCTTCTGCAGTTCGTCTTTACATCCTGACAAAAACGATTTTACGATGGTTACAGATGGTCATAATTATTACTTTGATTAAAATCTATCAAGTTTCTTATTATTTAAAATATCTGGGGATAATTCCTCATTTGTGTTAAAACTACTTTTATTACTTACAAGATCAGAAATTTAGATGTGGTGTTCTGTAGCTTTATTTTTTCTTTATTCATAATATTGTATTCTCTTATTTTAGTAGATTTAATTTTTTGTATTAAATTTTAAAATGTTCCCTCATTTATATTTAGCATCTGTTTATTTAAACCATTATTATAGACTTATTTATTAGGTAACTTGGGTTAATTCTTACCCACAACATCTAGGTTGGAAGCAGGTTGGGTCCCTTTTTGTGTCTTGGTCCTCCCAAGGTTTCTTCCTTCTAACATGTAGGAACTTTTTCCTTGCCGCTGTTGCCCTGGGTTTGCTCAGTTAGGGCTGTAGGGTGAGAGATTTATGAAGTTGCTTTGACACTATGCTCCTTTATAAAAGTTTACAAAAGTGCTATAGAGAAACATTTGCTGGGGTTATCACATGTTCTGTTATTGTGGAAGTCTTTGGAGCCCCCCTCAGTTACTCAGTGGTTTCTGGACATTTTGTACCATCTTAAATTAGATAAGTCGCTGTAAAAGGCAACGCTGCACTTTGTTCTAAATGGAATTCTGTCCTTTCGTATTCATGTTCACTTCAACTAATGCTGACTACCCCCCCCCCCTTTTTTTTTTGTTTAATTTTATTTTATTGTTTTTTCTCTTATGAGCCATGCCTTTTTTATTTTTTTTTTTATTTCATTAACAAAATTTGTTAGGTTATATTATTATTTTTATATTAGTTATATTTTTGTTTATAGTTGTTAGATATTTAAATTTTTTTTCATGTTATGTCATGTTTGGGCTTAAGCTGTTATAAGGTGGGTTAAATTTTAAGTTGAGGAATTTTGTAAATTATGGTGGTTGTTGTTGTTGTTGTTGTTGTTGTTGTTGTTTTTTGTTTTTTGTTTTTGTTTGCTGCTATTTGACCTGTGCCTATTTAATGTTTTAATGTCCAGATCAAATTCCTCAATAAAATGGGGTTTGTATTTTTATTATTATATATTTTTTTGCCATAATAATAATAATAATAATAATAATAATAATAATAATAACTGATTTTGGAATAATAAGGACATGTACAGGTATATAATATACAGATCCTCTGTAGCTGCAGCGGCCACTGGAAAACAAGTATTAATATCGTAACATAAAAATACAAATAAGAACTTGTTTAATTCTAATCTGTGATTTTTATTTGTATTTGATGATGTTTTTTGTTCCTGTCCCACTCACCCTATAGTTCTATTACTCAGAATGACCTCATAAATAAATATTTGTCCCAGCTTACCTGTGCTGAGTACTAAAGGTGCTCCCTATTGCTTCAGCGGCTTTGTTTTTGTGTTTGCACAGGTGAATGACATGTGCTGGCACGTGCGCTGTCTGTCGTGCAGCGTGTGCCAGACGTCACTCGGGCGCCACCTCAGCTGCTACATCAAAGAGAAGGAGATCTTCTGTAAACTTGACTACTTCAGGTGTGGCTCTTACTGCTTATTCGGGGTGATGAGTGTGAGGCGTGTCGTTGGATTGAGTTGTGATTTTGGACCAGCAGGAGGCTTAGTTTTATCCGTTTTGTGCTGCTGTGTGTAACTGTTTAAACCTTTTAGCATGGTAGATTAGTCGGTCGGTTTTAATCATATGTTAAAGATTTATGAACTTAAATGGACATTCTCATATCACAGTGATACACTGACACCCTCCAACCGCATGGGCTACCACAGCAACCACACAGTAACCACCTGATGCACCATAGCAACTGCCTAGCAACCACAAGCTACACCCTAGTAACATCATAGCAACCAACTGGGACACCATAGCAACCACCTAGCATACCATCCATAGCAACCTTGTGGGATATCATGGCATCCACCTAGCAACAGTATAGCAACAGGGTAGTAATCGCCTGGGATACCATAGCAACACCATATCATCCACGTGGGACACCATAGCAACAACCTGGGAAACTGTAATGATCACCTAGCAACACCATAGCAACCTCACGGGGAAACCATAGAAACACCATAGCAACCACCTAGCAACATCATAGCAACTACCTGCAGCACCATATTTACCACTTTGGACACTGTAGCAGCCGCCTGGGAACAGTAGTGGGCCTAGTGGTTAAGGTACTGGACTATGGACCAGAAGGTCCAGGGTTCAAATCCCCCCTCTGCCAAGCTGCCACTGTTGGGTCCTTGAGCAAGGCCCTTAACCCACAATTGTTTGGATTGTAACACTGTACCAACTGTAAGTCGCTCTGGATAAGGGCGTCTGCTAAATGATGTAAATGTAAATGTAGTAGTGACCACCTAGCAACGCCATAGCCCCCACCTTCCAGAACACCGTCAGTAGCAAGCCGCTACGCTTCAAAAGCTGATCGTGCCTTTAGCTAGAAATGGGTGGTGTATTATTCCGTCAATAGAATGGGTAGCATATGCACTCTGAGGCTGATATGATTCAAATATTTGCTCTAATTTGACTGGCTCCTACTGGACCCTGAATATTCTTTTAAAAATCACTATGCTGCCAGACCAGTGTGCGACATAATCAACAGAATACATTTATAACTTTTTAATAATTCAGTAACATTTCCATTTGGTCTTGCCCTCGTTTGCTGCCTCGTGAGATTTCGTCGTGGCCTTCCTGCTGCGTCGCCTCAGTTATCAGAACGGTACCTTATTATTGATAAATATTCATTTCATTAGCTACTTTTGTAAGAAACAGCATGAGGACAATTTAGGATACAGCCCATAACTGAGTCTGTCACCGGGCCGAGCAGCAAAAGTGCAACCAACAGCGCTAAAGAACTTTGATTGACCTAGTATGCACGCGTCCAGCTTGCTGAGAGAATCGTGACTGTCATCTAGTAGTTTCTTTCATGGCCAGCTCTAATTTTGCTCAGTAACACACGACTGAAAATATTGAGACGCATCATCTAAACTTTAACGCTGTCATGCCATGTTTTTGTATTCTCCATTTTTATTATACTCTTCATAATCTTTTATTCTCTTCATCTTTTATAGTCCACTCTTTTCTTTAAAAATGCTTTCTCCTAATTTTAATATTTAGCTTCTGTTTTTAAACGATTGCCATGCATGTATTCATTCGGTCATTCATTTGGTCTCTGAGTCTAGGTCCTGCCTAAATCTGAATCTGTAATCTGTTTAGGAAATACGGGACCTGCTGTGCTCACTGCGGCCGAAATATCCATTCGAACGACTGGGTCCGCAGGGCCAAAGGCAACACGTACCACCTGGCCTGCTTCGCCTGCTTCTCCTGCAAGCGGCAGCTCTCCACAGGAGAGGAGTTCGCTCTGGTGGATGAGCGGGTGCTGTGCCGTGTGCACTACGACCGCATGCTCGACAACCTCAAACGTGCCATGGAGAACGGTGAGAACCAAGCACAAAAGTACACGCTGCTAGTGTTATAGTACTGGAGTCTGGTCTGGTAATTTAGACTTGGAAATTGTTGTCGAGACCAGTCGAGTCCGATGCATCTGTCTGAGGTAACGTTAATTCTAAACCAAATGTTTTTCCGATCATTATTGAATATCAACAATCCATTCAAACAGAGTAAATCTGTTCTTTCTCTACATGTCTCAATAAAATCTGCACTCTGATTGGCTAACGGATTGTACGTGTGCAATTTCACCCCCTCGATCTGGAATTGTTTTCACATTTAATAATAAAAATGTTTAGAATGGATGCTGTTGTTTATATTCAGGTGACTTTGTGGTGATTCTGATTGTTTGAGAGGAGGGAAACGGAATCATCATCATTTACTTCCAAAAGTTACATTAGCTTAGTTTGACTTGGACTATAATAATAATAATAATAATAATAATAATAATAATTAATAAGAATTTTAGGCTACATATTACTGTGTTAAATTTTTACAAAATCTATGATGAAATATAATATTGTTAATAATATTACAATATATTGTATAATGAATGTAAAGTGAATTACAAACTTTTTTCCATTTTCTTTTTATTTTTATGATTAAATCTTGATCTGGACTCGGTCTAATACGAGGAACAAAATATATGAAATTATTATTTTTTTAAATAAATGCTCCTAAATCTTAAATTAGCCATGATAATATTCAGTTATGCAGTAAATCCTGATCTTTAACCCAAACTATAGTTCTCATTGACTCTCAAACACACTCACTGCATTTTAGTTCCACAATTTATCACACCAGTTCTTCTTTAAAACACTGCTATACTAATAATTAAAAAATACTTGTGCAACACTTAAACTATATAATTGTATTAATATACCTCTCATATTCATTACAGAAATGGAATTCAGCTTCCCAGGGGCATGGATAAACCTGTAGTGTCTGAATAATAAAAACAATCTAAAGTGTGCAGTTATGTTTGGGAGTGGAATGCATCATGATGAATGTTGTGCCAGACTAAGTTTTGCAGTTCAAATGTCAGAGGTACTGTGTCTGTGTCTGTGTCTGTGTCTGTCTGACTCTGCAGTGGAGGCTCTGTAGTAAAAATCTAAAGGTTTTGTTTAAACCCGAACTCCTTCAAATTTCTTTGAGCAAGGTCTTTAACCTTCATCGGCTCCTCTCAAATGATACAGCTGTCTTATTGCGATGGTGATTTCTGTTGGCAAAATCAACGTGATGTTGCAGCCTAAACATCCAGTGCTTTATGCCCTTCTTTTACTGTGTGCTTCATAACGCAGCAGTTCTCACAAACTACACACTTCCTGACAGGAAAAGGGTGTGAACGTAGAAGGAGCCGTGCCCTCCGAACAGGAGGGTAAACCAACCCAAGCCGGCCAAGAGGGCGCGAACCAAGCTTCACGGCTGACCAGCTGCAGGTTAGGTTAATGCTCACATCTGCATACGCTTAATTTTTCTGAATTAAGAGATGAATCTACAACCCCAAATCAGAAACAGTTGGGAGGTATGGGAAATGGCAAATAAATACATCTTCATAACATAACAGTCTGGATGGTCCTTTGTTTTTGTCTTTGGTTTGGAGCACACGATGTTGTCGATTTCATCCAAAAGAGATCCGTTATACTGATGGGTCTGGGCACAATCCCCATCCCCACTGTATGATGGTCCATCCCAGATGCCTCCCAGAGCCCAGAGAAGCCGACGCCGCTTCTGGACATGGTTATAACATAAGGCTTCTTTTTTAGCACAGTAACGTTTTAAGTGGTATCTGTGAATGTAACTCTGTATTGTAGAGCTTGGTAAAGGTTTGATAAAGGAACCCCTTGTCCATGTGGTTCTATCAGCTATTGATGAATGACGGTTCTTGATGCAGTGCGTCTGAGGGAGCGGAGATCACCCCTCTTCAGTTTGGGCTTTTTAGGAAATTCCTCCAGATTCTGAATGGTTTAATGACATTAGCTCTGTCGAGGGGGAAATATATATAAATCCCTTCCAGTCTTTCTTTGAGGAACATTTTCAACATTTCAATCATTTTTCTCACACATTTGTTGATAAACTGGAGATCCTCTGGCCATCTTTACTCCTCAGCCTCAGACTTTCCTAGATGCTGCTTCTGTATCATTACTAACCCTAATTTCTCCCTGTCCCAACTTTTTTTGGAATATGTTGCAGGCCTGAAATGCAGGAATGGAGGTTTATTAACATACGAAATGAAGTTGATCAGAAAAAACAAATCTTTGGATCATACTTTTACAAATTTCCATAATCTCCCAACTTTTTCTGATTTGGGATTGTACGTTATTACCCCAGCTCTGATCATACCTCTAACTGTTTGCATGCTGAATCTGTGTGTTGTGTTGAAAGGTAATGCAAGCTCAGTTTGCTCAGGACAACAATCCGGACGCCCAGACGCTGCAGAAGCTGGCTGAAAGGACTGGCCTGAGCCGCCGGGTTATTCAGGTGAGGCCTGATCTGCTTCAGTTCCATTGGGGGCTTTTATAGTGGTTGATATAGTTGAACTGTTCAAATTATGAATCCTTACAGATTCTTGTCCTTGCTCAGAGTTGCTCAGAGATTGTTTGTTAGGAGCTCTGTAAGAGTATTTTTAAAATCTTTGTGAATATGGCCCCTGAGTTTTAATGTATACATGCTTTATTTTTCGGATTTTGACAGGTCTGGTTCCAGAACTGCCGAGCCCGTCACAAGAAGCACGTGAGTCCGAACCACTCGTCCCCGGTGCCCACGTCTTCTCTGCAACCTGCCAGACTTTCTCCACCTCTGATGGAAGAGCTGCAGTACACTGCCTTCACTCCTCTGGACACTCCCATGCTCACGACTCTGCACTCCTATATGGATGGTAAGTCTCACACAGGTGTGGGTTTAATAACGCGTCTGTTTTGAGTGTGTTATTTCATTAAGTGTAGCAGCAGAACGTTTCTGTATGGTGACCTGAAATGCTATTGGTCTGTCCTGTTTGCACGTCACTTGTTCGATGCTGCTAACATTTGTTCTGCTCTAAGCTGAAGTTAGTTCTAATGTAACTTTTGTTTTTCCAACCCTGCAATCTGATTGGCTGAGAGGTTCTAGGAGTGCCAGTATTGCACGATGATGGCACTCTGACCGAAGCTCTTACAGTATCACTCCACCACATGCACTAGTAACCATAGCAACGATGCCAACCATACCAAAGCAGCAATGATATAATTTTACAAGTAAAAGACTGCTGAAATGAATTGAGTTCATAAAATCATTTGTTTGGATTTAAATTTTGAAGATGAAGCTCTTAATGAGCAGCCAATGAGCCGAGGTTCATCAGCCTGAATTACAAACCAGGATTTGGGTTTAAGCTGGAAAGGGAGACGGAAGAAAAAAGATGAGTAGAGTAAATCAAAGGTCCTGGACCCTTTATTGTTTTCTTAGCTCGACTGAAGAGTAACGAGACTGAACATTAGTTTGAATCCCATCACCAAAAAGTCTGGAGCAGCTTTTAGCTGGGTTTGGTTTGATGGATCAATCAGAAATGTTGTGGGAGAGTTATACAGCATCTGCAGCTCCGGCAGTTCCATCAAAGACGGCGTTTGCTGGTGTTAAACTCGGCGTCTTTCATTAAACACCATCCGTGGATGATCGGAGCTTCATTCATGGATCTGTTAAGCCCAGCTCTGGATTAACTCGACCAAGTTACTGGTGATCTAGAACGTTATCATTTCTGACTCAGAACATTCATGTTAATTTAGAATCACTAAGTGATGGAAATGATAACAGGATCCTGTGCTTTGGTTCTAACACCGGGATCTCGCTCTGATTTGCTTCTGTCAGTAGAATAGTGGATGTTAGTAACAGCTAAAACAATTTCACTTTGTCGTCTTCATACCTGTGCTTTTGTTTTGCAGTTCAGTCTCCGAACATCGCTGGTGTTCCAGCCTCTCCTGTCCCATACGATGACACAGCTGCCCATCGGCCACGCCTGAGTCGAACCCCGTCCACTGAACCCTTCAGCCGATCAGGTCAGAGTGGTGGAGGAAAGCGTGAGGAACTTTTCATTGCTCTGTTGATAGAGACTCGTACTGTTCATCTTCACGGCTATTTACTGACGGATGTCCTGCAAGCATTTGCAACGGTCCGAGAGAAAGGGACAGGGATGGGTTGGTGTAACTGTAAAAGTTTTTTTGTTTAATATAAATATATATAATATCTATATAACGGTCGAATACATCACCTTTATTTATTCTTGTATGTGACTGAGCACTTTGTTTTGAAATACATTTCTGTTGGAAGTCTTATTTTGATTTGTCGGTTGTACAGCTGCGTTTTCACTGTGTGTGGCTGGATCTGAAACAATGGAAGCTGACAACAAACGATAATAAAATGTTCATTTGCCCCATACACTGGAACTGTTCTGTTTCATTATAAGCACTAGAAGACCTCTTACTGTGGTTTCTTCAACCGGATTAAGAATTCTTGTGTTCTCTAAGACAAACTCCAGAGTTCAGCTGTTCTTAAAGGCAATTCTCAAACTTAAGTTTTCAAATATTACCTTAAGGAAAGTTTTTTCTTATGTAGGCCAAGTTGCGTTTAAAGGTTTAAATCATGTACTTTCTATGGCTTTAACATTTTCTTCGGCTCATCAGAGACAACATTGCATTAAAAAAACAAACGATATACCATTTAGGTGTGCTGGGATTCAATATAGGGGTGCATGAGCACTAATAAATAAGGCTATAGATGCACCTATGATACTAATTGTTAGAATGGTTCTTTTGAAAAGAGTTATAAAAAATAAGAATTACGAAGTTTTGATCTTCTTTCTGAAGACGCTTGTGAGTCCAGTCCCTGAACACGTAGGATGCATACTTAAAGGTAGAAGTTGTTAACAGTGGAATGTGGCTTATTGGTAAATAATCTGGATGGTTCATTCCTTATTTATTGATTATTGGCCAGTAATGGCTCTCTCTCTCATTTTCTTCAGTTATTGAGTTTCTGAACGCAGACATAATCAGTGCAGCTTTCATCACGGCTCATGTTTGGTCTTGTAGGAGAACCTGTGTGCTGTACGGCTTTTGTTTGGACAGCTAAAGCAACAAATTGCTCCGTTCTGTTGCGCCATTAGCAGGAGCCAATTAGTGGTTTAATAATGATGAAAGATTTTGTCTGAATCCGAACGAACAAATCGTCTCGTTAAAAATTAAGACTAAGAACCTGATGTCTGACAGATGCTTTTCATGATGACGTTCCAGGATCTTAAAGATGTTCTGTTCTAAAGGGTTAGACTGGTTGCAAGCAGAGTGAAGCCGATTAAAAAAAAAAAAAACAAACAAACAAAAAACAACTAGTGAAAGATTTTAATTTGGCGCAATCATTTATCTAGTGCTCAGCAAGCTCTGATGTTTCACAGATGATTAGAAGAATCTGCACAAAGATATCTGCATTTGGTGTATCGTAAGCTCCCTGGACAAAGAGAGTTGTAATTTCAGGCTCCTGCAGATGGCGCTGCACGAGGATACGATGAATGAATGGTTGCTCGAAATGGCAGGTGACTAACGCTTTTACTATTATCTGAAAGTAAGCTTTCTCCAAAGGTTCCTAAGTAAACTTGGGTTGGATGGTCTTCATTTGCATACTGGAACCTATTTCTATAACCTAATTTCTAATATTTTGTGACATCATGACTTTTGCCTGTTGCAGGTTTTCTCCAGCAGTGTTTTTTTTTTAATACCCCCTTCCACTGCAATATCCGATCACCTATGGAACAAATGTAAATATAAGATTTCTTCATATTGGTAAAAACAGATCATTTGGTGTGTGTACAATTTTGGGCACTTTTTTTGTAAGGTTTTGCATCTTAAACTGACTTTCGGTGGGTCATTAACGATGACATACATGTTATATTTAAGTTTGCTTCCTGCACATGGTGTCTTATTTTTGATTCTGAGGACATACTCCCTCCTCCTGAGGAATCGGAGGGATTTTGGTTACAGACACAAGACACATGCAAATTTACTACAAGCACTACGTTTCCCATAATGCCCCAGCATCTTGCCGAAACTTGGGCAGCTAACGCTTTCAGAGCCAGTTCCCCTCGGCTTTTCACTGCGTTCGCCGTTTTAGTGTTAAAGAAAATCAACAAAACCTGGCTTTGTACAAGGGGACCCACACTTACTGTAGACTGTAGTTTATAAATTGTACAGTGAAGCTGATTTATTGAATGAATAATAATAATAATTTCAACACACTTTAACAACTTGACACTTTTTATTTGCAAAATTTCAGTTTTCTTTGCAGTACAAAAAGTACAAATGCATTAACCCCCACCCTCCCAAAAAAGAAAAAAAGAACGTTTGTTCATCCAACGTTTAAAAACTAGCACTAGACCTTCACCTGCCAGTTTGAAAGAAACAAATGGCTTTAGCATCCCTGTAAGAGACGGCGTTGCTACGGTTAGATTACTGTTAATCTCTGTTTAATTGTCAGTGTCAGGCCGAGTCGCTGTAACCTGCATGCTGCTCTGAGCAAAACGTCCAGGTGCTGATTATCTCTGGGAAACTAGGATGTTGGAAAAACTAAGGTGGAAAGTGTCCTCTTGAATCAAGTTATGGTAGAATAACCGATCACAAACTTCAATATGACCGTCGTCATGTAGAGCAAGTGTGAATAGCTCCTCACGACTGATGTTAATTACACTGTGTAACAATTAGCAAATTAAATAGTTCAATAAACAATAACATCGACATCTAAGCATTCAGCAGACGCCCTTATCCAGAGAACTTGCAACCGATACAATCTGAGCAATTACAAAAGTTATAATCCAAGCAATGATGCTTAAAGGGTCTTGGTGGAAGTGGGATTTGAACCATGGACCTTAATCACAAAGCCACCACAGTCCTACACTGTATCACTGAGGAGCCACATTTCTCTCACTAACACATTTCTCTCATCAAAATACATAGATGTAATACATATCCTAATATATAATTATAAATTACATATGACTCCATTTCGCATTAACAAGACTGCAAGGATTAATCTATTCTGGTCCAAATCTTTTGCTTGTGCTGGGGCATCCACAACGCATTTATGTATCCACATGATACGCAAATTATTGGTACTTGTGAGTACAGGTATGCCCCGTTGTTGTCCATCCGATCAACGCAAGTTTGCTTTAATAGCCGAGTTCATAATATTTCTTATCATTAAAGCCGTTTGTGGTAAGGGCAGAATTACTGACCCAGCAAATCCCCACGATCTACAACAAGAACAAACCCAAAGTCATGGAATCAGTGTGAGAATAAAAGATGCATCAAGATGCAGTGATACTTGATGAAGAATAAAATCGCAGCCCTCTGAAGCGTGACTGTATTACATCATCAGGTGCCTAGTGCATGCAGTTTTCCAGTGTTTCCTCGTTACTCGACCACCTCGGAAACTTCAGTTACCTATGCATTTTGATAAAGAGAAATGTGTTGGTGTTAGTGAGAGAAATGTGGCTCCTCAATGATACGAGTACAGACGATATTTAAACTCATCAGTTCATGATCCATGTAACTTGTGATGGATTTTGTTGACATATCCCCATCATAAATCAGGTTTTCTGGAGATCTGGAACCGATTTATTCAATTTGCATTATTCCTTATGGGAAACATTTGCTCGGTACTTGTGGTTTTTCGGTCCTTGACAAGCCCATTAACGATGAGAATATACATACAGTGAGGCAAAAAAAGTATTTAGTCAGCCACTGATTGTGCACGTTCTCCTACTTAGAAGATGAGAGGAGGTCTGTAATTTCCATCATAGCTACACTTCAGCTAAGAGACAAAATGAGAAAAAAACAATCCAGGAAATCACATTGTAGGATTTTTAAGAATTTAATTGTAAATCATGGTGGAGAAATAAGTATTTTTTACACAAAAAAAAATTTGGTCATACAAAAGTTCAGCTCAATATTTGTAACGTCCCCCCAACCCCCCCACCAACCCCCCCAGGGGGTGAAAGGGAGAAGATGAGAGGGGGGAAGCTGAGCGAGACAAAGGGGACAAGCATGAATACGGGACCCAAGAAGAGAATACTAACATCCACCCAAAACCCACGCTCCCCCCCCCACCAACCCCGCACCCACCTCACCCCACCATCCCCCCCCCCCCCCCCCCCCCCCCACATTTGTTGGTAATGACAGAGGTCAAACGTTTCCTGTAAGTCTTCACCAGGTTGGCACACACTGTAGCTGGGTATTTTGGCCCATTCCCCATCCATGCAGATCTCCTCTAGAGCAGTGATGTTTTGGGGGCAACATGGGACTTTTCAACTCCCTCCACAAATTTTCTGGACATGTACTGGCTTAAGCAGGGGGGCACGCCTGGCCACTGCAGGATCTGAGTCCCTCTCGGTTAGCCTTTGTTACTTTTGGTCCCAGCTCTCTGCAGGTCATTCAATCAGGTCCCTCCATGTAGAAAAAACAAAAAAAACCGCCATGTTAGTTATGGGATTTTTGCTCACTGTTCTCATGATCATTTTGACCCCATGGGATGAGAAGATCTTGCGTGGAGCCCCAGATCGAGGGAGATTATCAATGGTCTTGTATGTCTTCCATGTTCTTACAATTGCTCACACAGGATGATTTATTCACACCAACCTGCTTGCCTATTGTAGATTCACTCTTCCCAACCTGGTGCAGGTCGTAACAATTTTCTTCATGGTGTCCTTCAAACAGCTCTTTGGTCTTGGCCATGTGTTGAGTTTGGAGTCTGACTGTTTTGAGGCTGTGGACAGGTGTCTTTTATACAGATAAACGAGGTCAAACAGGGGCCATTAATACAGGTAACGAGTGGGGGGGACAGAAGAGCTTCTTAAAGAAGTTTACAGGTCTGTGAGAGCCAGAAATCTCTGCTTGTTTGTGGGTGACCAAATACTATTTTCCACCATGATTTAGAATTAAATTTCCTTAAGTCTTTCCTTCCTTTCTCATTTTGTCTCTCATAGTTGAAGTGTAGCTATGATGAAAAATTACAGACCTCTCATGTTTCTAAGTAGGAGAACTTACACAATCAGTGGGCTGACTAAATACCTTTTTGCCCCACTGTATATGATTTGATTAGAATTTTGGGCACTGAAGTGTTCTAGACATCTTATTCATGGCTGAATGGCCAGAAAAACTAGCATGAGTGGAAAAACTAGTGGACACCTGCTGACAGAAAAGTTGAATCGCAGTCTGAAAGGTAGGAAAAAAAAGTCATGATGGCGTTTTCCACTCGTTTATGTTTTTGGGTAAGTTTTATAAAAGATACAAAGATAAGAATGAATGACTGTATTGTACCAAAAGTTTTCATATTGTGTTTTAATTAATATTATTGTTTGAAATAAAACACTGTGCAAAATGTAATCTATGTGACTATGGTCCATTTCCATCAGCGACCAGTTTGGCAGAATGTACTGTGGACCTTAAACAGCGCATACCTCTAGCTATGATCTACAGACCCAACCAGTGGTTGTTCTGATTGGTTAAAGCTTTGCCTGTACCGACTCCTGGCTGTGATTGGTGTGCATGTGCGCTCTGTAGGACCGTAGATCGTGGATACATATGCAGTATAATCATATTGTTATCCTCTATTCCTTCAGACAAACAGTTTATTTACAGAAGTCACCATTCTACCAGGTTCCATCTAGAGTTAATCTGAGAAATCCTTCACACCAAAAGTATTGGGACATGAGCCACATTCTTTCTATTTGGCACATTTTAAGCATTGCTGTAGTTCCTTCAGGAAATTCAGATTTGCAAATGCAGCTATAATTTATACTTAACAGCATGCTTTTTTTTCAACGTTTTTGGAAGGGCTACTGACCTTGTCAGTAGAAACTGACCTTGTTTTTTTTTTTTCTTTTATTCCTTTTTATTTTATTTTATTATTCTTCACATTTTCAGTTTGTCCCTTCCCTTTAATTTCCCATGCTGCTGCTTCTTTCCTTAATCATACTTTCAGTTTGACTTTTTTTTTTTTTTTTTTTTCTTGCACCTTTTTCCCACCTCCTATCTTTTGTCTACCGTTCTTATTTTCAGTTCTTCCTCTCGTACCTTCCTTTTTAAAGACCGTCTTTATCCCGCATTCTAAATGTTCCTTTGTCTGTCTCTGTCTTTGTTTTATTTTCATTTTTTACATCTTTTCATTTTTACATTTCATTATTTACATTTTTCACTTTATTTTCCTTTTCCTCTCAGTATTTTTCCTGTTTTTTCGCTTTGTCGCTTTTTCTTTTTTCCTTTTTATTTTATTTACACTTTTTGTCTCTTCCCTTTGTCAACTTTTTTAAAATTACAATTTCCTTTTTTTCATTTTCTCCCAGTACCTCCCCACACTTTTGTCATTCTCTTTCACTTTTTTCTTTGCCTTTGCTATTTTTTCACTCTTCGGTTTGTCCATTCCTTTTAATTTCTCACGCTGCCTCTTCTGTCCTTAATATCACACCATGTTCGCTTTGGTTACCCGCTGTGCCTCCGTGTTTGACCTTGATGTACAAAGCCTGACTCCATGTTACAGTGGTTATAGGGATGGATGGTTAGTAGCAGCCAATCATAAAACTCTTTTGTAGGTCCTGATTTCGGTCCGTACTAGTTTACATATTTTATTTCCAATTGGTAGATATTTTGAATGTTATCTCTGTTACTATTTATTTAGTTTCTGTGTATTAAACATGTCATTTGTAATTCTTACATTATTACCATCTAGGCTGCCCAAGGAAGTCGGGTCACAAAGTTTCTTTCTCATAACGTTTAGGGAGTTTCTCCTTGCCACTGTCGCCCTAGGCTGGCTCAACATGGGCTTTCCATGGTAAAAAGCGCTATAGAAATAAACCTGACTTTGGTATGGGTATGAGAGCTCTGTTAGGGTCATGCAAGTAAGTGGATGATAAAATCGAGTTTCCCTTAACAATTGCAACCTTTTACCTCTTGCTATTGATGTATTTTTGGTGACATTTGCCAACAAAGCTAAATCATGTGATGTTGTAGTGGAAACGCACAAAGATTTGGACATAAACTTGCCCTAAATGCAGTACAAAATGATACGTATGCAGGTTTGGTGTAAAAATCGAACTTTTCAGTAATTCGCAGCCGAAATGAAACGATTTGACTCCGTCGCTCTTGTTGCAAATCCAACAGACGCGCCGGAGGCGTGGGGGTAAGGCAGCAGAGCGGCAGGACCTTGTAACGTCAGGGCGTGGTGAGTGCGTAGCACCTTCGGTCTCTTATGGAGCTGAGCGTTTGTTCGGTTGTAGTGCAGTTCGGTTGTAGTCTTTAGCAGCGCCAGCGGTCCTGTTGAAGCGTGCCTGGTCACTGATGCAGTCCCGGTCCTGGCTTCCTGGGGCTCTGGTCCATGCCTCCCAGAATTCTGCGCAGACCAGGCGACATGAGGAAGGGCTTGGCCGGCGTGCCGTCGTTCCTCTCCAGATCCTCACCTGGATCCAACAGAGAGAGAAACGTTTCCCTAATCCCGTACAAACACCAATGAAGGAAGGTACAAATGACAGAACTAGGGCTTTCTGTACTGCCGGAGACTTACAGAAACACAGGAACAGCGTGTCCACACACACGGCGTAGACGCTGAAGAAGCCGTGGGCGATCAGGTACGAGCCGAACACCACAGTCTGACCCCCAGAGGGAAACACAGTCAGTCAGTCAGTCAGTCAAGCAAGAGGCACAGAACCTACAAGCTGAGGGACAGGGCTTCTTACCAGCAGAGGGACCCAGTCATTATTCAGCACTGGAGCTTCTTCCTGAATTAAAGGAATCTTGTGCGTGAAGAAAAAGAAGGCGACGGCACCTGCAACCCGGGAGAAGCAGACAGAGTCAGAACAGCGCTCCTCTGCCCCCTACTGGTACACAGTGGTGTGTGCAACAAATATCAAGGTATTCGCTCAGGGTTGGATCGTTTCTGAAAACAGTATGCAATTAGTGAGACTAGATAGCCAAGGTTTAAGCAGCCCTGGTCCGAGTGCTTTGTAAATTCAAACTTTCCTCCGTTTAACGTGCTTCCTTTTCTTTTCATCCAATGTTCTCACCAAGATTGGACAACGATTTGTGAAAAGTTGGTCTTGATTTCTGCTTCTACATTCTGAGGGTTGGGTCAGAATTTGGCGCAAACAACATGATGGTGTGGGAGGTATTTTCTTAACCCAAAATCTTGAAGGAATGTTTCCAGCACCTTCTTGAGTTTATGCCATGAAGACTGAACAAGGAGTAATTAAAGTGGCTGATGATGGGCTGTAATTACCTTTGTTCTTTTACCGAATAGCAACCAAACACACAGTTTGAACAGAGGTGCCTAAACTATGGCACATGTCTAAATATATACATCTGTACTATAAAATGTGGGAAATGTGTCCTCAAGTGTACATCATGAGGCTACCTTTGGCACACTGGACATCTCTCGTGGTGCAGCTTCTATAATGGTTTGGGTGGGGATTTTGCGTGGGCGGTACGAACAGTACGACCAGACTCACCGACACTCCCTGTAACCAGCAGCTTTCCTAAAAAGAGCAGGAAGTCTGTGACCTTGTCCAGCACTGCGACTCTGTGATAAAGGAGAACAAGTGCAGAACAAGACTTGAAGCAACAGGATCACTTCATCTGCAGAAGACCATGACCATGAGATCGTGCTCACCTCACCACGTTCCTCATTAAGAGAAAGAACGCATCACGAGCAGACGTGCAGAAGCTCCGGCCATAGACTGCAATCTAGAAAACGTGACAGGTTCCTCATTATCATCTAACCCAGAGGCTTTCTGTCATGCCCCCCTTTTCTTGTGTTTCCAAACTCTACTGGAATTTATTAGAAACATCTAAGTCGTACAAAGCCACAACTTCTTACTGAACAAAACAAACACGCCTTCCAACATATTTTCTCAAAACTGCACAAAAATTCAAACTTAACCAGCTGTGTATAAGAATTATAATGAGTGGACATTGGGACGCTCACCATGATGTAGGCGTTTCTGTTCATGAAGCGGATGAATCTCTCCAAGCACCAGAAGCAGCACTTCAGGCAGCAGAGCAGAAACCGTGCAAGAACATTATGAGCTCCTGAGCACACAGACAGATGAATAAAGAGAAAGCATCATAACGGGGTGCACATGGTCAGCTCATCCAGTCCTCTTCAGTGCCATTTTCACCCAGAGAGCTGCCCCCACGGGTATCTTCTCTTTTTCAGACCATTCTCTGTTAAACCTGAGAGACGGCGCTGTGTGTGAAAATCCCAGATCATCAGCAGTTTCTGAAATACTCATTGCACGTAACAACCATGCCACGTTCAGAGTCACATAAATCACCTTTCTTCCCCATTCTGATGCACGTTTTGATCAGGCCTTCATGCATTGAGTTGCTATAGATAATCAATAACTTTATTCAAGTCATAATAATAGACATTAATTCAGTCTGAGCTGGAAAAAATATGTGAACCTCAAAGCAAATTACTTCTACTAAGTCACATGTACCAATTAGAGCGATGGAATTAAGGCTCTATAAAACGACAAAGTCTGAAACAATAAACATTTCAGATAAGATAAGAAGAAGAGTAGTAGATATGCAGTATGGAAAAGTCAACAATTCCAAACTCCAGAGTGTTCATCAATCTGTACAAACAATAATGGACGTGTATAATAATGACACAAATGCAGTCCTGTTGTTACTCCACTTACCCTTGAGCTTGTTGTCTAGATATTCCAAGACAATCCTGATGAACTGGACCACAGCTAAGATCAGTGAACCAAAGGCAAGAGACCCTGTGTGATAGCTGCAGGCAAAACACACATACCACACATGTTTCCCTTCTGTATTTGTGTCCACAATTCAAAATTCCCAAATTTGGATTAGGATTTCTATGGATCAGAAAACATCTAGTTCGGCAATTTTGCCAGCTCCCGATTGTGCTTGGCTCAAGACCCTATATAATATAATATAATATAATATAATATAATATAACATGTGTAACAAAGATGAGTCATGGTTGATATAAGTGGTTTAAGCAAGCAGAAAAGGTTTGCATAAATACAAGAGTGCCGGGTTCGCTCCTTACCGTACAGCCAGGGCAAAAGAGGAGAACACGGGGAATGATGGGATATCAGCAGGTTTGCTCTTGGCCCAGTAGTAAGAGGCGAAAGCTCCGGCGAGCGTACACTGGCCCAACGCGATGGTGAAATTCACCAACCAGAGGAAGATGAGCAGGTTGCACAGCTGCAGGACGAAGATGTAGCGATGATACAAACTTTCTCCTCCATAGAAGCCGAAGAGACACTGAGCACCAGGGCACTGCTTAGTGATGTTAGTCCTGTTAAAGGTCTGTCAGAGACGAACACACAAGACACACCAGAAGAGTGAGAAAGGTAGAGGGGGAAAACCCGCTCACCGAGGGAAGACGACTCACTTCTGGACTGCAGGTCTGGTTGGCGTACTTGCAGCCAGGCTGCGCAGACGTGACCTTGTAAACTGCTTCCCCGGAAGAGGCCAGAAAGCTGAATTCAATTAAGGCAAAAGAACTTCTGCAGAACACCATGAAACAGTCAGTAAGGTAAAGTTAAATCCGATTGGTTGACTCTCAGGATCCAGACTGTCAACTAAGGTCTAGTAGCAGGAATGTGGACAGTATCATGCCACACCAAATCCAGGATCTACTCCACTCTTTTTAATGGATACTGATAATTGCTTGGCTCCTAAATGTTACGCTAACATGCAATGTTTTGCACCTCCTGGCTGGCTCGCCAAATTTTAGACTTTTTAAAACTCCATACCAACTGATATCAGTTTCATAAACAAATTCAGGAACTTAATCAAATGAAAGAAACATGCATTATTCATTTATTATTAAGTCCAATCTTGTATTTGCACTTCTGGCTGGCTCACCCAATATTTTGCATATTATATATTTTGGAGTAAAATCTAAGCAAGTGTGCTTTTCGTTAAAGGTTGTTCCATGGATAATAGAAAGCCCTAGCATAAAATCTCCACGTTGCACTGTTTAGGGAGGATACACCGCTGTAACAGCCCAGTAGGAGATACAGAAGGCCAGCATGACAAAAGTCACAATGGGGTAGAATAAGGCAGACGTTATGTAGCTGACAGCCCTGCAGACACAGCAGACAGGAGGAGATTAGGACTGCAGATCGTGAGGTATCACAGTGCAGAACCTTTGGCGGTCTTACTTGCTGCCCTCCTTGAGCAGGGCGATGGCGATGCGCACTCTGTTCCTCAAGAAGATCAGCACCAAAACGATGGACGCTTCAGTCAAAATGAGCGACACCACTGAGATACACAGTGTACAATTAGAGAAGAGGAATTTGGGTCAAGTCCAAACTGATTCTTTGTTTGTATACCTGCTGCCTACATCACCCCTATGCTGGCCAACAAAAGCCACGAGCTAGCAGACTTGTTGCAAGCAAAGAATACTTTAGTTTGGGATTCAAACATTTCTGCTTAGGAAAAAATGATTCCAGTTTGTTGCTGTTCGCTTTGTTGACTCACAGAAGATGAGCCAGGTCTGGCTGAGCTGCAGATAGATGTGGAGGTTTGGCTGGAAGCCTATGTCCGTGATTGTGACGTCCGCTCCAGGCCTCTCCCTCAGCAGTGTGAACTCCCAGTAACAAAGCCAGATTCCTATTAACACAGCGGAGATTCTTAGACACAGGACCCAAGTCTCATCGAAAACACGCAGTTATTTGGACTATTTTTCATTTCGTCCAGAAAGCCGCACACCCCACACTTACCGTAGGCGATGAGCAGGATGACAGCAATGATAGTGAACCAGAGGAGGAAGCCGGCGGTGAAGCGCAAGAGCAGGATGAAGATCAGACTGATAACCAGCGCTATGATGAGCCCTCTGCCCAACAAACACACACACAGTAAGGTAAGGTATATCATGCACACAAAAGAGAAACAGGAACGCCACTTTTGTGGCCTTTTTCAGGTCTATGTGGAAGACGAAGGGGGTCAGAAGGTTTGCATAGTATGGTAGGGCAAAAGGGTCAAAAGTAGTCATTCCAATTCCAAGTGAAGCTAATAGACAGGATACTCTACATGTAAGGAATTCATTAAAAATAGTGCTGGGCGGTATATCGTTTTTAATTTCCGTACCGACTGAATTTTCATATACTACCATACCGTGCAGAGCTGAAAAACAGCTGTAATGGTTCCACTGGCAGCAAATTATATAATATCGCTCGCCGCTAGAGGCGCTATGGAGAGCTGTGTAGAACAGAATGCTAAGTACAACTCGCCACCTAGCCAGATAGCATAGCGGGAGAGGTTTTGTCGATATGAAGGATTAAAGAACTGAAAACAGAGATGGAGCATTAAAAAAGTGAACTTGTGACCAAGAATGGAGGGGTATTGGACGATTTTTTGTTTTTTAAAAATCAGACGCAGAACAAAAGGCTACATATTGCAAGGTTTGTGGAGCTGCTGTTGGTAGCCCAGCCACTTGCTCCTTTACCTCAGCAGCAAACGCTGAATAACAAGAGTGCATTAGATTAGTATTGTCGGATTCAAAGCCATTAAGCAGTAGCACCAGTGAAACAGTGAAGCCAAAGGCTCAGACATCAGTTGAAGAGATTTTCTCAAGGCCCTGAATATTAGAGGAAAGTTAGCCCTAGAGCCATATTATGAACTCAGTAACAATCTGTTAACATAGTGGGACCTTCACACCATGTCCAATGTGGTTTTTGTCTAAACACTCTCTGCTTTTTCTTTCATTAATTTCTTTTCTTAATGTGTGGGAGACATCGTCAACTTAAAAAACAAAAACACGAGTGGAGATAAGTGCAGAAAGCTCTAGTTTGTGTGCTTTTGTGATCATGAACAGATCAGGATGCACTTAGATAAATAATCAGACGCTTCCATCCAGTCCCTGTGAGCTTTATCTCCATCATTCTCCAGCCTTTCAGTTCTATTCCACCAGATCTTTTCTTTCATATCCATGTTTTTAGAGGCAGCCTGTTGCTCGTCCTATAAGCTCCTGATGAGCTGTTCTGCCCGGCAACCGAGCTCTGATTGGTCAGCCTGATTTTAAAGCAGAAATAAGAACATTTTATAAAAAGAATAAGCTATAAACTTATATAAAAGATCAGGGCCATATTCACAAAGATTTATAGTGCTAAGAGTTACCTTACCTCTCAAAGTTAGGAGTAGATCCTAGTAAAGATAAAAGTTATTCATAAAGCATCATAACCCCTAAAAGAGCTGATAAGGTGAAAAACTGTTCAGACTTTTAGGAGGCTCAGGAAGATGGAGAGGCAGAAGAAATGTTCTCCAAACACTGAATAACAGTGAGATAATCAAACATCCCGGATTAGATCCTGCAGGAATAATGTTTGTTGTTGACCTTATTAGAGATTCGCTCACATCTCCTACCCATTAATGCTGTAACTCCCGAAATGAACGCTACGCATGAATCGACCCCACCAGTTACACAGATTAGACACAGCAGCGTTCATCACTGCCAAGTAAAATACCATGCTATACCATGAAACCAGTATAATCTTTAAAAAAAGTTGTGATACAAATTTTTACAAATACCGCCCAGCACTAATTAACACTGTGTACTTATATCTGTAGAAAGAACCATGCTTACGTTACAATCCAGGCCCAGGAGTTGGCATAGTCCTCTACGATCTTCATGCCCAACTCTTTGGCATCCAGCATACCCGTTATTCCACTGTAGCATTTATAAGTGTCAAATGAGCTTTTCATATCTCAACATCTGCCATTTATAATGACTTATAAAGTCAGCACAATACTGTAATACAATGTTAGAAATCTTTTAGCTGTGCACGTGCAAAGCTGTTTACACACATAATTACTTATCTCACACTATTTACTTGTTTTGACACAAACTGAACGTGTACACAAAACATTATGGTATTCTAATATGTCTGTGTTTACTTGGCAGCGTCTTGGAGTTCAGTGACACTGTGTGCTGTATTCAGTGCATCCCTAAAAGCTGTCCTGTTGGCGACTGTCAGCGTCCCGTTCCTAGTGATGAAGTCCGGGAAGCATCGCTGCAAAACTGAAAACAATACAGCTAATCAATGTAAATATCACTAATAGTAACAGCAGATATACAGTGGGGCAAAAAGTATTTAGTCAGCCACTGATTGTGTAAGTTCTCCTACTTAGAAAGATGAGAGAGGTCTGTAATTTCCATCATAGCTACACTTCAACTATAAGAGACACAATGAGGAAAGCAATCCAGGAAATCACATTGTAGGATTTTTAAAGAATTTAATTGTAAATTATGGTGGAAAATAAGTATTTGGTCAGTAACAAAACCTCAACTCAATACTCTGTAACAGGACCTTTGTTGGCAATGACAGAGATCAAACGTTTCCTGTAAGTCCTCACCAGGTTGGCACACACTGTAGCTGGTATTTTGGCCCATTCCTCCATGCAGATCTCCTCTAGAGCAGTGATGTTTTGGGGCAACACGGACTTTAAACTCCCTCCACAAATTTTCTATGGGGCTGAGGTCTGGAGACTGGGCAGGCCACTCCAGGAACTTGAAATGCTTTTTACGGAGCCACTCCTTCGTTGCCCGAGCGGTGTGTTTGGGATCATTGTCATCCTGGAAGATCCAGCCACGTTCCATCTTTAATGCTCTCACTGATGGAAGGAGGTTTGGGCTTAAAATCTCAAAAAAAAAAGAAGTTCTATTTTGGTTCCATCTGACCACATGATATTCTCCCAATCCTAATCTGGATCATCCATATGCTCTCTGGCAAACTTCAGATGGGTCTGGACATGTACTGGCTTAAGCAGGGGGGCACGCCTGGCACTGCAGGATCTGAGTCCCACTCGGTGTAGTGTGTTACTGATGGTAGCCTTTGTTACTTTGGTCCCAGCTCTCTACAGGTCATTCTACAGGTCATTCATCAGGTCCCTCCGTGTAGTTCTGGGATTTTTGCTCACCGTTCTCATGATCATTTTGACCCACAGGATGAGATCTTGCGTGGAGCCCCAGATCGAGGGAGATTATCAATGGTCTTGTATGGCTTCCATTTTCTTACAATTGCTCCCACAGTTGATTTATTCACACCAACCTGCTTGCCTATTGTAGATTCACTCTTCCCAGCCTACTGCAGGTCTACAATTTTCTTCATGGTGTCCTTCAACAGCTCTTTGGTCTTGGCCATGGTTGAGTTTGGAGTCTGATTTTTTGAGACTGTGGACAGGTGTCTTTTATACAGATAACGAGTTCAAACAGGTGCCATTAATACAGGTAACGAGTGGAGGACAGAAGAGCTTCTTACAGAAGTTACAGGTCTGTGAGAGCCAGAAATCATGCACGTTTGTTATTGACCAAATACTTATTTTCCACCATGATTTACAATGAAATGCTTAAAAAATCCTACAATGTGATTTCCTGGATTTTTTTTCCTCATTTTGTCTCTCATAGTTGAAGTGTAGCTATGATGGAAATCACAGACCTCTCTCATCTTTCCAAGTAGGAGAACTTGCGCAATCAGTGGCTGACTAAATTACAATCATGGGACACTTTATTTGGTACATCTTTCTAGAACCGGGTTAGACCAGCATTTTTCTCCAGTACTGACTTAAATCTTCTTGGCTTAGATTCTGCAAGGTGCTGGGAAATATTCCTCAGAGATTTTGGTCCATATCGACATGACAGCATCACACAGTCGCAGCAGATTTGTCGCTCCATGATCAAGTCTCCCGTTCCACCACAACCCAAAGGTGTGTTCGCTATTGGATTGAAATCTGGTGACTGTGGAGGGTGTTTGAGATGATTTAGGCTTTGGGACATCAGAAGATGGTACACTGTGCTCATAAAGGGGTGCACACGGTCAGCAACAATACTCAGGTAGGCTGTGGGGTTTAAACCTGGTCTTCTCCTGCTGTAGCCCATCTGCTCCAAGGTTCAAGTGCTTATTTGAGTTATTGTTACCTTTCTATCAGCTCGAACCAGTCTGGCATCAACATGGCATTTTCACCCAGAGAACTGCCCTCACTGGGTATTTCCTCTTTCTCAGATCATTCTCAACCCTAGAGATGGCGCTGTGTGTGAAAATCCCAGATCATCAGCAGTTTCTGAAATGCTCAGACCTTAAATCACCTTTCTTCCCCATTCTGATGCCCGGTTTGATTTAGCAGCTGGTCTTGATCATGTCTTCGTGCCTAAATGCACCGAGCTGCTGCCGTGTGATTGGCTGATTAGATCTTTGCGTTAACGAGCAGTCAGAACATTTAGACCTAATAAAGTTTCTGCTGCGAGTACAGTGTATATTATTTCACAGTATGACACCTACACGGTCTGCTGGGAACTATCACTGATGGACAATCTTCATCACGCAGGACTTGGGCCACAGGCTGGAGAAAAGAGAAAATGCATAAAGCATTAGGATGAAGGCAATCCGCTTTCCTGTTTCGCTGGAGAATCCAAATTTCTAAATTGTTATAAGATTAGAGGATTCCCAAATGAAATATAAATACAGGTCTAAAAAAATCTAACAATTAAGAATGTTAAATCAACAGTAGATATTTTGGAGGGTCTCAGTCTCACAGAAGAAGAAAATGGCAGCATTCTGGGTTGACCACACCTCCAAATCTACAACTAGACACAACTTTCTCTCGACTAAGACTAACAAACTATTCGGAAGTCTCCAACCAGTCTCCAAATGCTCCATTACTTCAGTGTTTATTAAGGACCAAAATATACTCTATATAGACAAAAGTATGTGGACACCACAAAAAACCCATCCAAAATCTGAGTGAACCAATGGAGAATCCAGAAAGGTACGCTTTATATTATGAACATGTTACTGTTGCTGAAAAAGAAAGAGCTCACTAATTAGTAGTAGTCCACAAACTTTTGTCTCTACAGTGTATTGTGCGTACCTAGTGCTTACCTTCTTGGGATTGTTGAAGCCCGGCTTGCAGAACTGCCTGTAATATTCCCAGTGGCTCCTGTCGAAGGTGTGCTGCAGCTGCATGTCCGTGTAGGTGGAGAATCGGTCCGGACATTTAGAAACGCACATCTGCAGTGGCAGGGAGAAACCAGAGTGTGAAATAACTGGTAACAGTTCTAAAGGAGACGGTGAAGATGTACAGATAGGTGTGCAGAAAGGCGTGCAGAACCTGAGTGGTGGGACACTGGAGGTTTATTAACACAGCAGGACTGGCACATTTCAGGATGTTGAAATAGAACAGGATGGGCTTCTTTCTGCAGAGACAGAGACATCAAGAAATCTCAAGACCTAAAATATAACTGATCCTGAGGAAAGTGGAGGCGACTGATCCAAAACAAAAAAGTTATTCAGTGTCTCTCCTGGAAAAGAATCTCGCTTTCAAATAACTCTACCAAGACAAATCAGTCATGTACCATATTTAATTTTCCACACTGATGCACGGAGTACGTTCATTGTTTGGAGGGAGGCACTGATATTGTATAATACATCAATTCCATTACACGTATTGAAAAAGACCAATCGATATACTAAAAGTGCGAATTAATTTATAGAACCGAACGTTACCAATTATGTGCAATGAGTATCTTTGGCCACAAGGTGTCAGTATTGCTATATATCATTTACACAGACGAGGGTTTCTCGCCTCAGCTGCAGAGATCCGGCTTCGAGTATAAATATACAATGTAACAAGAAAAAAACTTCTCGTTAAAGCAAATACCTAATCAGCCAATCACATGGCAGCAACTCCATGCATGTAGATATGGTCAAGATGAGCTGCTGACTCAAACCGAGCATCAGAATGGGGAAGAAAGGTGATTTAAGGTCTGAGTATTTCAGAAACTGCTGATGATCTCGGATTTTCTCAAGGGTTTAACTGAGAATGATCCAGACCAGTCTGAGCTGACAGAAAGGTAACAGTAACTCGTCAAATCTTGAAGCAGAAGGGCTACAGCAGCAGAAGATCACACCGGCTGCCCGTCCTGTCAGCTAAGAACAGACAACTGAGGCCCCAACTCACACGGGTTCACCAAGACTGGACAATAAAAAAATCGTATCAATGGTTCAGGCTGCTGGTGGTGTAATGGTGGGTGGGGGGGGGACACTTGTGGCCCCTTAATACCAACTGAGCATCGTTTAAACCCCACAACCTAGCTGAGTATTGTTGCTGACCCTTTCTGAGCACAGTGTACCATCTTCTGACAGCTACTTCCAGCAGGATAACTGGAAAAAGCCAATATGAACCAAAATCATGTCAATATGGACCTAAATCTCTGAGGAACGTTTCCAGCACCTTGTTTAATCCATGCCACAAAGAATGAAGGCAATTCTGAAGGAAAAAGGAGGTCCAACCCGGTACTAGCCAATACCGTACTGAATAAAGAAGGCTCCTCTAGCCATGGCCTGTCAGTAGGTGTTCATCTTTATAAACACTGCATTAGGTACTAGGTGTACAGTTGGATTAACGTCCCCTTTAAGCTGTGAATAAGAAATTCTACAGACTCTGTCCTGAATTAAATGCAGGTCACTCTGAAAGCTCCCGAGTGCAATCCTTTAATTCTCGGAGCGCCACACGCCGGCTGGTTATAAACCTCAGTGATCTGAAGGTCTTAGTAATCACACCTTTCCTCCACGCTCGAGCATAACAAACACTCTTATCAGCATTCTCCAGCTCAGCTAATGAGCTTCTTTCTATTCAGCCCGAGCTCTACAACCTGCCAATCACCTCAAACTCCAGCAGGAGGGGTTCGACATGATAAACTGCTGGAACGCTGAAGGTGTGGGATCAACCACAAGATCTTAAATGCACGAGTACGACTAACAAATTCCCCTGGATTAGGAGAATTTGACTAAGTTCTCTAAGTGATAGAAATGTGGGAAATGTGGGATGGATGCAAATCTCAGCATGCAGTTCTGTCTCAGGCAGATATTTAAACGATTACAGGTGTGGTCCGATTAGACACTGTACCACAAGAGGGCGTAAAAGTGCTTCCCCTGCTCTCTATAAAAAGGCTCTCAGAGGCTACTTTTTGGTAGTGTACCTATTGAGATCGTTCTCCACACTCTAAGACATTTTATCCAGTGTACAGACTTTGAGAGGATTGAGAGAAGCAGGATGGTTGTTTTGATGAATCGCCTCCACCTGGGCTGCTCTGACCTAGCTGGTAGGAGGTGCTGGGAGCAGTGGTTTTATGGGGGCACACACACTGTGAACAGGCTCTGGACGGCCCAGACAGACCCCCAGTAGAGAGGATCGTTTGATCCACCGACAAGCACGAGCAGCTCCTACAGTTTGGTTATCCCCCATCCAGACACAGGGGGCGCCTTCACTACACACCTGTCTCTGCCCGGAACATTTACCGGAGCTTGGCAGAAGGTAATCTATTGTCACGGCGCCCACTGCCACTGGCACCTGCGTTTGCAGTGATGTCATGAACGAGAAACCTGGACTGCACGGACTGGAACCGTATCGTCTTTAGTGATGAATCCAGGTTCTGTTTAGGATCCGATGACGGTTGGATTCGAGTACGGAGGCCTCGTGGTGAAGCTTCAATCCTGCCTTTGCTGTGGAGCAACACACTGCCCCACCTGCTGGTGTGATGATCTGGGGAGCCATCGACTATGACAGTCAGTCACCCCTAGTAGTGATACGAGGGACACTAATAAGGGACACGATAATGCTGAATAAGCTAGACCTTTGGCTTCTTGTTAGTCTCCTGAATGGTCTTCATTTTAAAAAGCAACACTAGAGAGATGTGTTTATTTCAGGAAACTCTTTCACTTTGGCAATTTTAAAACCCCAGAATGCAGCAGCACAGAGCTTATAACCCAAACAAAGCCGTTTTTGCTCTATTGAACAGAATAACAGGATTGAGCTGAGCTAACCCAATTACGAATTAGCATTTATTACCCATTAGGACCCTGATGAGAAATGAAGCTCAACAGCCATTTCAAGCTTTACCATTCATTTGAAACCACAGTTAATGCCTTTTGTAGTATTAAATCAAACTGGTAAACATCGGTTCATTCAAAAACAAACTCATTACTATTATTATTATATAATTCTGTACTTTTTAAATTATCAGCTATTTTGTACAACTCCACATCAGAAACAGTTAATAAACATTCCTGCTTTTCAGACCTGCAACACTTTCCAAAAAACGTTGGGATGGAGCCAATTTAGGGCTGGTAATGAGATAAAAAACTAAATACGGTAGGTGATTATAATCATGATTTGGTACAAAGGCAGCATCCACAAAAGGCTGAGTCTCTGAGGAGTAAAGCTGATCAGAGGATCTCCAGTTTATCACCAAATGTGTGAGAAAATGACTGAAATGTTTAAGAACAATGTTCCTCAGAGAAAGACTGGAAGGGATTTATATATTTCTCCCTCTATGGTGCATAATATCATTAAACCATTCAGAATCTGGAGGAATTTCTGTGTAAAGGATAAGGGCACAAGCCTAACCTGGAGAGGGGTGATCTCCGCTCCCTCAGACGGCACTGCATCAAGAACCGTCATTCATCAATAGCTGATAGAACCACATGGACAAGGGATTCCTTTATCAAACCTTTACCAAGCTCTACAATACAGAGTTACATTCACAGATACCACTTAAAACGTTACTGTGCTAAAAAGAAGCTTTATGCTATAACCATGTCCAGAAGGGGCGTCGGCTTCTCTGGGCTCGGAGGATCTGGGATGGACCATCATACAGTGGGGACGGGGATTGTGCTCAGACCCATCAGTATAAAAGATCTTTTTTGGGACTGTTATGAGGAACAAGTCCAGAAGCCAGGCTCTGGCATGGTACGGGGTCGGGTCAGGGCCCTCGGTAAAGGTCATTTCCACTTCTGTGATGCAGCATTAAGCAGAAAAGTACCCTGAGACTTTAGACCAATACAAGCTGCCTCCAAGATGACGTCTTTATCAGGGACGTCCATGCATTTATCAACAAGACAGATCAGAAACAAAACCACATGCTGCACACATTACAAAGGCACGGCTGTGGAAGAAGACTGGCCCGTCTGCAGTCCTGACCTGTCCCCATTACAGAATTTGTGGAGGATTTAGAAACAAAGAATGGGACAGCAACCTGAACTGTTCCACAGCTTAAAACAAAGACAAAATAACACCTGAATCACTTGATATCCCAAAACGTCTGTTAAGTGTTGTGAGAAAGAATGGAAAGACTACCAAGTGGTAAATGCTTTACTGTCCACACTGTTTTTGGAATGTGTTGCAGGCCTAAACAAGTACACAGTCAGTAATCGGTTAAACGCTTGGATGTAGGAGGTTCTGGTACTCACACGTTGACCTTCTGTCCACAAAAGTCTCCTGAGCTGTCAGTAGGATGGATGACTTTCCTGGGGTCTCCATGAATCCAGGCTACAAAAACAATCAAAACACACAATCAGTTCAGCTCCTCGGCTGCATTCATCATATCAGCAACCTCCAAAACCTCCTGCAGTCACGCCATTTATTAAAATGTATGAGCGAGAAAGAAGGTAGGGACGACAACTCCAGAGCGGACGGACGCTCCGACAATCAATGGGACGTGTTTTATTTTATCTGCAGATAATTACACCCATCCCGCTGGGTGGAGGAACATCGATTTCCATTCTGCGCCCCCGCTTAATTAATGGCTTCGCCACCACGTACGTACGAGTCGAGCTTCGAAACTCTTTCTTGTGTACACTCTGGAGGTAAACAACAAATCAGCTCCGAGATCATTTGTATGGATGGTTCATGCCCTGCTGGAGTACTGCTAGCTAAGACTTATTAACAGGACACAGGATCAGGGCCAAGTCTAATTTCGTGATGCCACGCTACTGGAAGGTCCAGAGAATTCCTGGGGAGCCAGACGGGCGTAGGGTTGATTGCTATGGGCTGAAAGCGTTACATTAATTCGGCTGCTTTTCACCATATCACTCAGACCCTCTAGATCAATAGTTAGTCTTTTAATTAAAGAAAGCATTTGTCTTCTGGAAAGGAGCTGAAAAAGTACATCAGGTTTTATAGATGAAATCAGGGGTGAAACCACCAACCACTTCTAGAAGACGAAAAGAGCTGCGCATTCAACGAACCTGTTCTCGGCCTCGGCTCTAGCGGTCTGGACCACAACACTACTCAGCACTTAAGCGAAGACTGAAAATGCAAGTGCATATTAAAACAAGCCCTTTGTGTTTTTTGTTCATTTACCTACATCAGATCCTAGCAGGTCCTGGTTGGATGTGCTCTTGGGCTGTTGCTTATTTGTACTAACCTGAGGTTTTGTCTACTAAGAAGAATACAAAGCACTTCTGTAAGTCGCTCTGGATAAGCACTAAATGCTGCTAAATGCTTTAAATGTACATGCAAATATCCTGGAAGCAATTTAGATGCATGCCTTTGGAATGTGAGAGGAAGCTATAGGACCTGGAAAAAACCCACATGGATACGGGGAGAACATGCAAATCCACACTGGCAGACCCTGAGGTCTGGGGATCTCTGGAATACATTTCTAGCTAGACTTTATTGATTTATATACCAATTCCTCAGCTTAGAATGGTTATGAAATTACTAAACGGTGTTTGCACATTAACCATAATGCCATTTTATCGGCTCTGTTTTCACCGCCAAAAATTGGTGAGACAATTTCTTTGTGTTCTATTGCTGAGATAATCTTTTTAAGAAGATTAAGGTGTGTGTGTGTGTGTCTCTGTGTGTGTGGGTGACGTCATTGTAAGCTACCAGTCAGGGATATTGAACAAATCCATTATGTGCTGCACATTAGAGTCTCATGCTGCTTGTAATGGCTTTACGTCTATTGCTGTGGGCTAAGAATGACGCCAGACTCAATTAAGCCGCACAGACGTGATGCCACGGATGTACACTCGATCGGCTTAGTCACGTCTAGAGGCTACGGGTGCAAAATGCATGCAATCCCCTTTTAGATTTAGCACAGACACACTTGACATTGTAGGGCACTAAAATGCATGGAGCCGGGCACCGTTGAGCTCAGTGCCGCGGCTGAGAGCGGGGCGTAATGACCCTCGTTAAAAGCCGCAGCCCTGAGATAATCTCGCTTTTCACTGCCGCTCGCCTCATTTTATTATCGCTGAGCCTTCAAAGAGGCTTTAATCCCTGCCAATCTGCGTCAGGTCAGCAGAGATTTGACTGGCGGACACGATCGATGACGTGCGGTGCTCGGATGATTTCTGCATAACGGTGCCAGATTTGACGTTGCCAGCTCTCAGTTAC
This sequence comes from Ancistrus triradiatus, assembly GCA_025084515.1. Classification (NCBI taxonomy): domain Eukaryota; kingdom Metazoa; phylum Chordata; class Actinopteri; order Siluriformes; family Loricariidae; genus Ancistrus; species Ancistrus triradiatus. The sequence goes on from JAJAGP010001711.1 coordinate 50,113, forward strand.
CTCAGTCACATACTTAATAAGGATTTGAACCAACAGTCACCTGCAGAATAGCTTTAGTCATACTGGAACGCTGTCACACAAGTACAGAGAAGCCGACGCCCCTTCTGGACATGGTTATAACATAAGGCTTCTTTTTAGCACAGTAACGTTTTAAGTGGTATCTGTGAATGTAACTCTGTATTGTAGAGCTTGGTAAAGGTTTGATAAAGGAATCCCTTGTCCATGTGGTTCTATCGGCTATTGATGAATGATGGTTCTTGATGCAGTGCCGTCTGAGGGAGCGGAGATCACCCCTCTGCAGATTAGGCTTGTGGCCTTATCCTTTAAACTGATATTCCTCCAGATTTGAAATCATTTAATGATATTATGCTCTGTAGAAGCAGAAATATGGAGATCCCTTCCAATCTCCTTTGAGGAACATTGTTATTAAACATTTAAATCATTTTCACACACATTTGTTGATAAACCGGAGATCCTCTGATCATCTTTGCTGATATAATTAAGAATTCATTGCTCCATCATTCATGCCGAGGTGCAGCAAAACAAGCCATGATAGTACCACCACCATGTTTCACAGATGGGATGCAGTGTTTTCTTTTCTCTAGACATAATGCTTCTCATGTAAAAAATTCTATTTTGGTCTCATCTGCCCACAGAAAATGTTGTCCATTTGAAACGTGAGGGGCAACAAAGTTCTTTTTGAGGAGTAGTGGCTTGCTACGTGCACACCAAGCATACCATTGTTGTTCAGTGTTCTCCTGATGGTGGACTCATGAACATTAATATTAGCCAATGTGAGAGAGGCTCTCAGTTGCTTAGAACTTGCCCTCTATCTTCCCAGACTATTACACGCCTTGATCTAGGAGTGATTTTTGCTGGCCGCTCCTGGTCTTCAATTCGTACCCAATCCAGCTGCCTGTGGATTAGTGGAGTCCAAACTCTTTAGAGATGGGTTTGCAACCTTTTCCAAATTTGACACACCACGATATACTTCCACAAACGTGTTATGAAGATCAGACTTTCGTGCTCCACAAGACAAGCTGGACAGATATGTGGTTTGTCGGTCTACGTGTACCGAAAGGTTTTAGGAATGCCTTGTAGTGCCAGTGCTAAGAAAGTGAACTGAAAAAAAGCAATCTTTAGGCTCCAAACAGGCTGACTGGTGACATTTAAGAGATTTTCTTCTCCTTCCTCAAGATGCTCATTGTTATATAGAACTCACACACACCAGGCACATCAAGGCAGGATCAGACTGCGTACGTACATCAACCAGAGAGTCCCAGCACTCCCAAAAGCCCCATTCAAGTGAACCCAACTCCTCTCAGGTATGGCGACTCTCTCTCCCAGATATTCTGGATCCACATGGCCCATTCTACAATGTGTGTTAATACAGTACTTGTGTCTAAAAGCCAGTTATCATGCCCTGTTGACTGTGTGGTAAAACCAAAGCATGACTAATACCACTAATTTCCCCACGGAGAGCCGAGTTTATGAGGTCCGAGCTGTAGGAACACAGACTAATGCAGCCACTCACCCACAGCGCCCAGAGCAATGTAACCGAGGATGACAGTGATGAAGAGTACACAGCACAGCACATCTGTACAGCCCCTGGAAACAAATGCAGAGGACAGAAAAAAGGCATGAAGACAGACGGAATTTCTGCATCAGGAAAACCGAATGAAGATCGTCCAAGAGTATTTCTCTAATGCTGCTTTTAACACGGATAGTTACGGTTCTAAAACCTGATTGGCTGAGCCACGATCGAAGTGCTACAGAGTTTGGCGCAGAGCAGATATGCATACTTTTGTGGTCAGTTTGGGTTTATTCGGTGGATAAACAGAGAAGAATGTGAGGAACAGACTGGTCAGGTAAGGACGATATTGAGGATACATATTCTGTATGTTATTATATTCAATATTTTACAATTTAAAATAATACACACATTATATATATATATATATATATATATATATATATATCTATATATGTTCAATTAAAAATAATTAAAAAAAAAAGACAAAGTGCTATAGAAATACATTTGACTTGACGTATCACCCAGGTTCATAATAATAAGGGTTTTTTAAAGCACAGATGTTTCTAATCAAATTCTTTTTGTCGCCTTTTATAAAAGTGCTAACTCACCTGAGGCCGTGCGTTACTGTTTATCACAGGTATAAGTGTTGTAAGGCACGACCCACAGCGGCATTTAATTAATTGATCAATGAAGAGCATCAGGGCTTTCATAACATATTCTTCATTAATGACCCGTGCTGGATAAGAAAGTTTAGACAAGGTAGTTTTGCCAAGACTGAGACGAGACCAAACCCGGGTACTCCAACTCTAACTTTGTTTCTAATCATTTCTTTAAACTGCAGAACCAAAGGTTTTTTTGTGCTTAGAAAACTTCATGAGAATGTGCATTGTTTTGCATTGTTTACACGTCAGAAATGTTTACTATGATTAACGGAAAGCCGTCCTGCAGGGTACAACGCTAAAGCTTCAAGCTCTCGGAAAGTTTTTAAGAGAAATGTTTTACGCAGAAACATCTGTGAAACTCCCCTCTAATTCAAAGCACAGAGGGAAAAAGGGCTATCCAGGACTCATGCATATTTAGCAAGAAGTTAGAATTTCATCAGATTTCATTCTAATGGAGTCATACATCCAGAAAGAAAGAGAGAGCGTGAAAGTGAGAGTGAGAAAGAGTGTCAGAGTGTTGGAGCGTGACTTTGAAGTGTGTATCGGGGGACCTCATAACAGCAAGGTCACATCCAGCTCTTTAAATGAAGCTCTGGGAAAAGTGGTGCAGATGCAAACTGTTGACAAGGGCAGTGTTTTGGCAGTGTGCTGAGAGAGAGAGAGCGAGAGAGAGAGATAGAGAGAGATAGAGAGAGAGAGAGAGAGAGAGAGAGAGAGAGAGAGAGATCTCTATCCTGCACTAGAGCTCTCGATATCTAGCGATATATAAGACGTTAGATATTAATCGAGCGAGAGAGATAACTAGATCTATATCTCTCTTCGACGTCTCTCTCTCTCTCTCTCTCTCTCTTCTCGCTCTCCTCTCTCTCTCTCTTCTCTCTCCTCTCTCTCTCTCTCTTCTTCTCTCTCTCTACTCACCGCTCTCTCAGAAAGATAGGCTGCTCCCTCTTCTCTCTCTCTCGTCTCTAGGCTCTCTCCTCTGCCCTCTCGTATGCGACATCTCTCTTCTCTCTAGCCTCCTCTCTAGATAGCAGAGAGAGAGCTCCCATCATCCCATTCGCACCTTATAATCTTCTCGTCTCTGGGAGAGCAATACAATGGAGAGAGAAACGCTACAGAGATTCCCCAGATCTTCTAAGAGCAGTGCCTCTTCTCAAGGTTTTTAGACCAAGTACCACCCAGCATCAAGCCAAAACTTCACTGCTCCTGGCAGCTTCTACCTTCAACCATCATACAGTTAAGCAGTGATACACACGAGGTCGTGCTTTTATATATATATACACACACACACACACACACACATATATATATATATATATATATATATATATATTTTTGTTGTTGTTGTTGTTGTCAGGATGGTCCAAATCCATAAAATACACCTAGCAGTGTTGGGAACAAAAAGTTTGTTGTCCAGTGTTCATCCACCCACCCATCTACCCACCCATCTACCCACCCATATATATATATATATAAACACATACACAAATACATACATCTGAAAATGATTCTGTTGTTGCTGTGGTTAGAATGATAAGGTCATGTGTAGGACTTTTGCAGAGGATTCATGTGGTCGTAGTTACAAACCATGATGTAGGCTCAGGGTCATGGATCTGTACCTCTTACCCTCAATAAAAGATAAATAACTTGCATACTTCTGCCACCTCTACCTTTCCCAACCCTCCCTATGACCCCGACAGGAGCATTTAACGGACACTTTTAGCACCGACAGGGCAAGGCTAGGGATTAAAACCTGATTAAATGAGGTCAAGCTCGGCACTGTACACACGGTGAATCTATAAATAGAGCACAGACTAGGGAGGGATTTCTGAACCCTTTTAATTTACTCTCAAAGCAGATCAGAGCTAATCAGAGAGTCTGAGCAGCTGGTGAGAAACGCTTCAGTCTAACTGCTGTCTTGTGCAAATGTCTGGACACCCCTGAGCAACCGTTTCACTGATTTTCCTAACGACTTAACCGCTGCAGGAACAAACTTAATATATTTCCACAAATGTGGACACCTAAATGAAATCCCATTCATCCTCTGTTTATTCTTAGTAGCGTTTAGTACTTAAATGACTTGTGAATGGTTCAGGAAGAACTGGGTGCCCAAACTTTGCATACATGTTTAGTAATCCTGCAATCACGTGAGGCTACAACAAACTTTTACAATATTTCTAAAGAATTTCTGCATTCAGAGGATAAAACAAATGCCCCTTGTGGTTAAAACAATAAATACAGTGGTGCTTGAAACTTTGTGAACTTCAGCTTCGCATCTCAATACTTTTGGGCACGTGTGGGTTTGTGTCCCAATACTTTTGGCCACGTGTGGGTTTGTGTCCCAATACTTTTGGCCATGGGTCAGTCAGTTTGCGTCCCAATACTTTTGGCCACATGCAAGTCTGTGTGCCAATACTTTTGGCCATGTGTGGGTTCGTGTCCAAATACTTTTGGCCATGTGTGGGTTCGCATCCCAATCTTTTGGCCACATGTGAGTGAAATTTGAATCGGAACATCTTTATAGAAAAATAAGCCTAAAGTTGCTTAGGTCTTTGTTGAAGAATGCCAAGAACATTTTTTTATTCTAGAACACACAAAAAATAATTTGGAGAACAATTATTTAAACGTTTAAGAGAAAAGTCAGAGATACTGAGAATGTATAATGTCAACACCCTCAAATTTCACTTTTCTGACATAAAAACGTCTTTCACCTTTAACTTTGCTTACATTATAGCAGTCTAAAAGCATAAAATAAACTTTGTTAAGTGATTTCAGAGTGTTACAATGGTACAGTTAACACACTAAACACTTTGGTACCTGTGCCTTACAGCAGCAAAGAGACCAAGATGAATTTTGGCCCAGAGGCTCGCTTACATTTTCCCCCTGCCCTTTAGGGCTGCCATAAAACAACTCTGCTGGTGTGAATAATTTAGCTGGCTTCCTCCTTCCCAAAAGCCTTAGGAGTAGCTTTAGCTGCCATATCCACTTCTGCTGTCATAGATCAGCTCAGTTCTGCTGTGTTACTGAAACGCATTTCAGATTTCCACTCTGAGCAACTTTAATTCCTGGGTGAAATGCGAGTGCCAAAGGGCTTCTAGCCAGCATAACGAAATTTGCTCAGGGTCCTCAAAGGTCCGAGTGAGAAAACCTCTACGATCACAACACCGAAAACACAGCGTCGTCTTTAGACATCAGAGTTCATGAATTATTTTGGTAATACCTTCTATTATTTGTTGGGAATGCCAAAGCTGCATGATTAGTGTTTAATCAATTAACCAAGCAATGCCTGTAATTAAAAAACAGATTTGCTTTTTCAGTTTGCTGTGAAGCTGCTTCGGTTTTGTAGTGGATCTATAATTACATCTGCTGCTATCAGGAGGCAATCGCTGCCATCTCCAGCCCACCACTTCAGCAGGGTCTGAGAGGAATTGTAATGGCCCCGGCGCTCGGCGTTCCTCGTTCCCGCCTCTGATTGCTTTAAGGAACAGATACTTGGGGGCAACCGTGTGCTTTTTGTGATTTCTAATTACATTGTAACACATGAGTTAATAATTAGCTGCAATAATCTCGGCCCCATTGTAATAAAGATAATTATTGTTCTCATGATCATTCTAAGATGTTTGTGTTTGAACTCCAGGTGTTGAGGGAAGAACTGTAGAGATGCATGAACACGGAGTCATGGTTAAATTGTGGATCGCTCCTGTCATCAACCTCCCATTTGGTATTTGCTACGAACATCAAGTTTCTGGTCTGACTGCAGGTTTGCAGAAAGAATGAACAAACTCTTTACCTGTTATGGACCGGCCCTCTGAATGATGGGTCAAACTTGCGTGGTTCACCTACAGAAGGAAAAACAATCATAATTAACATTAAGAAAAATATTCACATCAATATTGTTAACCTGGACTGCTACGGACTGGAACCGTATCACCAGTAGCGATGAATCCAGGTTGTTTGGGTTGTTTCGAGTATGGAGGCCTCATGGTGACGCTTCAATCCTGCCTTTGCTGTGGAGCGACACACTGCTAAACCTGCTGGGGTGATGATCTGGGGATCTGTCTCATATGACAGTCGGTCACCCCTAGTAGTGATACTAGGGACACTAACAGATCAGTGATATGTGCAGGACATCCTGTCTTGTCTCTCATCGCAGGGCTTCCAAATGGCATTTTTCAGCAGGATAATGCTCACCCCCACACAGCAAGGGTTTAACAGGAATGTCTCCAACTGCCCAGTGGCCAGATTTATCACCAATCGAGCATTTATGAAACCAGCTGTGACACCAGCTTCAGCAACCTACCAGTGTGTAGGATCTACAGGACCAGCTGCAACATCTGTGGGTAAATGTGCCACAGGACAGAACCTGTATACCTGTATACCATGCCCATGCCCAACCGTATCTCATTTTGTATCCAGGCTAGAGGAGGCCTAATAGGGTAACTAGAGCCTCCTTTCAATTGTACAGTTTTCCCAAATAAATGTGTCCTTTCTCTCTAATATTATAATCACTTACAGTACATCAATCATCATTACAGTCTTACATATAAAGATTAAGTAGAAGGTGAAGGTGCGACAAGAGACACTGCTCACGAAAGGCCTTACAAGCAGGTGTCCCTTGTCAGGTGTAATCAGCACCTATTTTAATCGACACATGCGATTGCCATCCCAATCCTGGCTCGTTTACCAGGCCTTCGTCGCCCTCTAGTGTCAGGCCGCGAAACTGCGTGGTTCCTAATAGGAAATGAAGTGGACGTTTACAGATGTAAGCCAAGTCGATCGTTACAAATGTAAAGTAATTGGATTTTTATGGCTGTAAGGCAATACGATATCTTTTTTATCTTTTTTTCTTTACATATATCTTTACAGATATAAGCCACTATCTACTTGATGAAGCCAAATCAATGTTTACAGACGAAAACAAAAAACAAAGTCGATCTTTACGGAATAAATTTAGAGCCACTGGCGTGTCATAAACCTGCTTTTCCTCTTCTAATGCTACCTGTTGTCAAAGTGTTGCTTGACTTTAAATTAAAAACACACTAAACAATAATAAATCACATCGTTTTGCATCAAAACAGCTAACGATAGAAAGCTGCACCCGGAACTCGCAGCATGATGATAGGCTATAAAAAAAGATTCATTCATACGCTCAAACGTCCAGGAAGCTGCACACACTCTGTTATGGTCCAGGAAGCTCCTGACACAGAGGATGTTCTGTAAGATAGAAGCGCTGCAGCTGGAAGACAAACAAATCGAGCCAGACTCCTTCTCGGCTTCAAAGCCGCGGCGTCTCATTAATAATTCTGTGTCATTTCTGAACCATAAGCAGCTCTGAGGGGAGCAAAACAGCTTTCAGTTTCTCTGGAGCTTTCAGTGACAGAGTGATAAATGAGCTGCGAGTGGCCTCACTGTAGATCGGCTCACGCAATTAAAAACAGCCACGTGTACAGACTGATGTAATCACTTTCAGATAAATCAGGCGCTTGATCATCCTTCTGTTCGGCTACTCGTACAATTCAGGGGTCAGATCAATCAAAAGAGGATGATCAGATCGTGAGAGAGACATTCTGGTCTTAATTAAGCAGAGTTTTACAAGCCAAACACACACAGGCAGATATTAATGACCACATTACTCTCTGTGAAGCAGGTTGTTGACCAAAATGGACGTTACCATAGTCACAAAGGTTTTTTACGCTACTGTAACATAAATCTAAAGGAAATTTTCACACAGAAGATCGGCCAGATGAAACAGAGACGCAACGAGTGAATGTGAACCAGTTTATATAGTTTATAAGCAGGTAATATTGCACAAAGCAGTACTACTTACAATAGGACAGGTACATACACTTAAACACCATGTACAGCTTGGTACAAATAAGCACACAAAAAAGTCTCTAAACACATCAACCGAGTTAGAAAAGTCTAACTAGTGAGCGTAAACAACCTGAAAGCACGGATCCATCCTGCCCTGTACCCACGGTTCAGGCTCCTGGTGGTTTTCTTGGCACAGTTTTGGGCACCTTAATACCAACTGAGCATGGTTTATACCCCACAGCCTACCTGGGTATTGTTGCTGACCATGGGCACCCCTTTCTGAGCACAGTGTACCATCTTCTGAGAGTTATTTGTTTTTATTTATCATTACAACCTGACTATTTACTCTCTGATGGCTCTCAGAAATTCCCCTGGTAAGATACTGGAGAGGATTTGAGTAGTTCCACATGTGGAAGATAAACAGGTTGAAATGGTAATAGGGAAGGAGAAGTCACGGCTCATGAAGTCGACGTTTGCTTACCCATTCTGTTTCGAGTCAGCGCCTACACGCGTGCCACTGAGGGTGCAGGCTTCACCGTCCTGTCAGGGTAGCGCTTTGAGTTTAGAGCGATCTCCATAAAAGTGGGCGGATCAGACTCTGTACTGTTTCGCTGAGGGCGAGCGGGTCGGCGCTGGAGTCGATTCAGCCGATAAAATATTCGTTTCAGGTCGTGGGTGAAGAGGAGCGATGTTTTCACAAATGAAACTCGCATGAAGGCCAGAGTAAGAGGATATGTACACCATCAGAGCTTTCATTAATAAAGTACAGCCTTTACTTCTCCCTTTACTAACAGTGAAAGCTGCTACACGTTTTGTCAGGGTTCAACAATAACGACTTGAAGATCTAACCCCTCTTCATGCAAACAAATGCTCTTATCCATTCGGCGTCCAGCCAAACAAACCAACGATATTATTAGTTCACAAACGAATAGTGAAGGGGAGCAAATGAATGCCGAAGTAAAGTGAGTCCGCAGCTTCATTCCCTCAGAGATACCTCCGTGTCCCCCAATACTTTTGGCTAAATGAGGTTTGTGTGCTGATACTTTCGGCCATGCCGGGTGTGTGCCCAAATACTTTTGGCCTCATTAGCTTATGTGTGTCCACTAATATGTGAACAAAAGCAGGTGTGCTTACAGTGTGATCCACACATTAGTATGAGTGCAGTGTAAGCGGCGCCTAAATCAGACTGTAGGTGTAGTGGTGATAAATCAATATGGACAGCTAGGGCTCGGTAAGCAGGATGATTGAGCAGTCCATCACAATCACACTTGGAGGTTCTTTTCTGAACGCCACACTGCGCAGAGAGAGTAAAGACAATTCACACACACACACAAACACACAGGATGGGGTTTTTTATGGCTGATACTGATATTTAGAGAGCAGGGCGGTCGATGGCTGATAAATGCCAATATCATAATATTTTTTTTGTAACTGATAAAACTGATAACAACAAATGGGACACCTAATTGCTGAACTTAAATGAACATATATTTGCAAATGTTTGCACTCTGTCTTTCTCATAAGTAGAAAAATAAAGTTGTACTGCTCTTAACTGCGGGGGACTGCGGTAGCTTAGTGGTTAAGATACTGGACTCTGGCCCAGAAGGTCCAGGGTTCAAATCCCACCTCTGCCAAGCTGCCACTGTTGGGTCCTTGAGCAAGGCCCTTAACCCACAATTGCTTGGATTGTAAGACTGTACCAATTGTAAGTCGCTCTGGATAAGGGCGTCTGCTAAATGCTGTAAATGTAAATGTAAATGTTAACTACACCATTTATTACCAGATAGCAGTTTCACAATCTTTCTGGGAAAAAAATGAAAATGTGTAAGTAGAGCACATGGTATCAGTGTCTTTTTGTTTTTAATCCCAGTTCCAGTTAAGAGCAGTACGTGGTAATGCTGGAAACAAAGTCTTGATCTTCTCAAAAATGGCCCCTCCCTCAATGAATCTCAGCCTCTCTTTGTTTTTAGTCTCTCCGTATCCCAGTTTATGAGCTACAGGAAACAAACTGGAAAACAAAGCAAACAAAGTTACTCTGCATCCTCCCCACTCTTTTTGAATAGTGCAGATATCGATGCTGATTATTTCACATTGGCATTAATCGGTCCATCTCTAACTAAGACCACCGAGTCATGGTTTATTTAGCATATGTGAACACGTCAAACAAACCCAGATCCCTCTAAACGTCCCCAAAACAAACCCGAACTGCCTCCCGAGAAGCTCCGAGTTCAGTTTGTTTGTGGTTCGCAAAACAGTGCCAGACCACTTCCTATTTCATTCATTCATCCGTTTTGCTAACCACTTAATCCTGATCAGGGTCGCCAATAGCTATAGCCCCCCAAAAATGTTCTCTAGTCCCCCAAATAAACATGCATTATTGCTTTAAATCATCAATACTTTCTCTTATTTATTCTCTCCCATACAACTGTGCTGTCTCAATACTCCCAATGGAATAAAATTTGACGCACTAGGACCTGCGGGAGGCGCTGCCGCCCCAAAGCCTCACTGAAGCTAATCACCTTAATCAAAACACACAAGTAAAACCTCTCGGATCACCTAAGGTCTCATTATATGAGTTTGGAATATGATGATTACTCAACCTGTTTCTATTGCTAGTTCTGAAAGTTGAAATCAAATAGATCTACAATAGTTTTCTCATAATGATAGTTATTTGATGTGTTTACTGGATTTCAGAAAAGTTTTACTTTGTTAACTAATTAAGATTTAAAAAGCTATTCTGGCAGGTACTGCCACGTCTTATTCTCTTTTCTTTCCTTTCCTTTCCTGCTTCGCTTTTGTACTGCAAAGTACGTTTCCCTGCTGTACATTTGGTTTTTTTGTTTTACACAGAACAAATGCAATAAAGAGCAACATGCTTGCAAAATTCGTATTTGTTCAACTTTTCTTTCTATAAAAATAACACTGCACAGCAGTAGTGCAAAACAGAAGTTACTTTAAAGTGCAGTACAAACGCAATACAACCGTCTTCAAAATACTACTACAGAAAGAACCTCACAAAAGGCACATTCAGAGCAAAATGTGCCATTTTTCAATTGTTTTGAAACAAAAGCAGCATTAGTGAGCCGCGCAGGCTGTAAAATAAATAAAGTGGCTTCTTAAGTACTGTTATGGGATCTTAAGATCAAATGAAAACACCACATTTCTATCTTATTTCTCTACCCGCCAGAGACGGTCCTGCTTTCCGTGCTGTGCTGGATTGAGAGAGCTCACCTATTGGTTGTCGACAATGTTCACGTCACAATTTTGCGTCAGCCAAGACTTCTGGTAAACCGATTGATTGATTATTAGAACATCAAGACAATAAAACGTGTCTCAAATCTACTGTCCGACTATAACCATGTACATCTAGGCATTCAGCAGACTCCCTTATCCAGGGCGACTTACAACTTCAGCGAGTACAACTGGTACACTCCAAGAATCCAAGCAATGGAGGGCCTTGCTCAAGGACCAAACAGTGGCAGCTTGGCCAAGGTGGGATTTGAACCCCTGACCTTCTAGGCCATAGTCCAGTAACTTAACCACAATACTACCTACCGTTTCTAAAACAAATTGGTATTTATTTTAGAAACATCTTTCTTTTTAAGATTTCATACTCTTATTACTGTTGTTTATTATACCCTAGTTTCAACCCCACAATCGATTTGGCTGAGAGACGTTCTAGTAATGCCAATATTGCCCAATAACCACACTCTGACCGAAGCTCTTCAAGTATTACTCCCCCATATACACACGTAACCATAGTAACGACACCAGCCATAACAAAACAGCAATGTTATAATTATAGAAGTAAAAGACTGCTGAAATGAATTATAACGAGTTTATAAAATCATTAGATTGGATTTAGATGAGTTAGATGAAGCTCTTAATCGTTCCAATGACCCGAGGTTCATCACCCTTAATTACAAATCAGGATTTGGATTTAAGCTGGAAAGGCCGAGAAACAAAGTCAGTGCTTTAAACCAAAGGTCCTGGACTCTTAATGGATTCACAGCTCGACTGAAGATCAGTTTGAGTCCCATCACCAAAAATGCTGGATCAGCTTCTAGCTGGGTTTGGTTTGATGGATCAGTCAGAAATGTTACGGGAGAGTTATACAGCATCAGCAGCTGCTTTCCCTCACATCGTGTGATGGTGTTTAACTTGGCCTCTTTCATTAAACACCATCCCCGGCTGATCGAAGGTTCATTCATGGATCTGTTAAGCCCAGCTCTGATTAACCCGACCGAGCCGCTGATGATCTAGAACTCCGACTTTAACATTTTTGACTCAGAACATTCACATTAAGAGCTTCAGCTAACAGATTTAAATGATAATATTGATCCTGTACTTCGGTTCTAACACCGGGATCTCACTCTGATTTTCTTCGGTTGGTGGAACAGTGGATCTTAATTACAGCCTGCTTTATAAATCAGACCCATTTTATTTACTGAATGCAAAAAAACGTTCTTTTTTAATATACTAAAGCTTATCAATCGATATATTTGTGTTTACTGTCTGTATAATAAACAGCTATTGGAAAATTCTGCTCCTCTGTTAGGACTGAAGCCCATAGACTGATGATGATGTTTTAGCAGCAGGGGAACCATAGAATGGAGCGATTTTATACAAATGGTGATCTGTCCTCTTTATCCCAAAATCTAACCATAAACTGTGTGGCTCAGGGAACTCCATGAAGTACCAGATTTTAATCATCAGGGCGATGAGCCAAAACAAAGTCTAATTTCTGGGATGTTTGTAAGAGCATCTGGTGGAAGATCTCCACAGACATCATCTCTACAGACGGTGTAACTAAAGCCCCATTAATCCTGCCTTTAGTACATCAGAGAAGTTTTGGTGGGTGGACCTGAGCTCTCTTATCTGTGCTACATACCCGCAGGAACGAAGGATTAGAGCGTGAAAAAACGAAAGACAGACTGTCGGTTTGAACAAAGTGCAAAGTCGGTTTGAAAGAAGCGATTTTAGTTTGAGAGAGAACAATAAACACAAATATATCCTCTGATAAGTTTGAATTTATTAAAAAGAAAATAAAATGGGTCGGGTTTATAAGGCAGGCTGTTACTAAAATACATTATTCTGCCGACTGAAGCTAATCGGAGTGAGATCCCGGTGTTATAACGAAAATCTAGGCTCCTGTTTGATTAGTGATTATACATTTGTTAGCTGAAGCTCTTAATGGGAATGTTCTGAGTCAGACATGTTGAAGTCAGAGTTCTAGATCATCAGCAGCTTGGTTGGGTTAATCAGAGCTGAGCTTAAGAGATCCATGAATGAAGCTCCGATCAGCCGCGGATGGTGTTTAATGAGAGACGCCGAGTTTCACTCCAGCTTTGTGAGGGATGAAGCTGATTCAACATTTTTGTTGATGGACTAAAACTGATCTTCAGTCGAGCTGTGAATCCATTACGAGCTGGGACGTTTGATTTAAAGGACTGACTGTTTCACTTTTTCCTGAGCTTCTAAAAGGTGATAAATCTTTGGTCATTAATGGCTTCATCTTTCAAATTTAAATTGTTTCGTGCATGCCGTGGAGTATCTCTTATAGAGCGTCAGTCAGAGTGCCATTATCTGCCAGTGATGTCACGGCAAGAAGGTCTCTCAGCCAATCAGGTTGCAGGGTTGGAACCAACTGTGGTATCATTCATAAGAGGCAGAAAGTCTGACCTTGGTTCATAAGCTTCATCCTGTAAACGTCACTCACACACAGACAGAACAATTACATCCAACAGCAGTGTGGAGAAAGGGCATCACGTTAAAACAAAACAAAAAAATAAATCACCTCACGTTCTCGCTCAACTTCAGCCAGATTGGAAACTGTACTTCAGCTCTGAAAGCCTCGGCCGTGCTCCTCACTGACCTGGCAAAATTACACAGGCAAACTCCCAATGGCTGCAGCCCCGCGGTTAATATTCACCTTTCTGTGCCCCTCTACCCTGTCTGTCACAGAAATGTGCCACCACAGATCCGACACAAATTGTTTTGGTGATGGACCGTTTTCGGCATATCAATCAAACTGATATGGAAGTGGTGCTGTAGAGTGTGTTACGTTTGTAAGAGTGCAGCAACGTTACGTTTTAAAAAACTGTACACATACTTTTGGTACAGCTTTGCTGCCTTAAATCACCTTTTTTGATAATGAAGGAGGATAAAGTGACTCTGAATGTGGCAAGGTTGTTGGTACTAGATTTCAGAAACTGCTGATCTACTGGGATTTTCACACACAGCGCCATCTAGGGTTTAACAAAGAATGGTCCGATAAAGAGAAAATACCCAGTGAGGGCAGATCTCTGGGTGAAAATGCCACGTTGATGCCAGACTGGTTTGAGCTGATAGAAAGGTAGCCGATACTCAGATAACCACTCGCTACAACCGAGGTATGCAGAAGAGCATCTCTGAACAAACAACACATCAAACCTTGAAGCAGATGGGCTACAGCAGCAGAAGATCACTCCAAGTGCCCCTCCTGTCAGGTAAGAACAGGAAACTGAGGCTACAATTCACACGGGCTCATCAAAGCTGGACGATAGAAGAGTGGAAAAACGTCGCCTGGTCTGGTGAGTCTCGATTGCTGCTGCCACATTCGGATGGTCGGGTCAGAATTTGGAGTAAATAACCTGAAAGCACGGATCCATCCTGCCATGTATGGCTTTTTTGACTCGGTCGCTTTGACAGTCACATTTTTGTTTCTTTATCTCTGCAGGTTTGAGGTGATTTATGAGTTAATATTCCTTATATGAGCTCCTTCAGCCCCCCGTCCTGCTGTAAAAACGCACATTAGCAATATCATTACATCTCAAAAGACTTTTGCATTTATCAGAGCTGCTCTGCAACTTAATGGTCTGGCTGAACTGTTTCATGTTTCCTATGAACAAACCTGCTTAAAACCTGAATCTAAAGGATTTTTTTATTCTTACAGGATCAGGTCTGGATTTGGGTCTAAAGGCCTTTTCTCATGGAGTCCGATTTTTATGGACGGAAAAAACGCACATCAGGTTTTGTAAAAGAACCTGTACATTAACACCGTCCTTCACTGTCCGAAACTTGACAAACTGCGGCTGACCAATCAGAGCTCAGAACAACTCATCAAGAGGTTATAAAATGGACAATCTCTTAGTCAGCGATTTGAGGTTTACAAGACTAAAGGCCTTTCACACCGAATCCGAAACTGATCGGAGCCTGTTCTAATTTCTGCATTGTTAAAATCAGGCCAGCCAATCAGAGCTCGGTCGCCGCACAGCTCATTGAGAGCTTATAGGACGAGCAACAGGCTGCCTGAAAGGCTGGAGAATGATGGAGATAAAGCTCACAGGGACTGGATGGAAGCGTCTGATCATTTACCTAAAACACAAACTAGAGCTTCCTGCATTCATCTTCACTCAGATTTTTGTTTTTTTCCAAGTTGACGATGTGAAAAAGACCCGGAGAAATCTCATCACATTAAGAGAAGGGAAATTAAAGAAAACAAAAGCAGATGGAGTTTTCAGTGTTTAGACAAAAAAACAAACGGATGGTGGATTCTCTGTACGTGTGCTAAGTCCTACAACCCTCTGCAGGTCACTTGAGTAAGCTATTTTGAAAAGTTTTGCAGATATCTCATATCAAGCTGTAATGGCCAGTCAGCATTCTGATAGATTCTGATGCCAAACCCTAGCAGGAGAGTGTGTGCAGAATACCAATAAGACTGGATATGTACTTCTGTGCTAGGCCAGCAGTAGCACACAAACCCCAGTGACTTCTGCAGTGTGTTTAGTGGGAGCACAAGTTCGACCCCCAGTCACTTGCCTATCAAACCACTGACTTCATATTAGTAGGAAGGGTATTGAAGAATCTGAGTTTGGAAACACCATGTTCTGATCCAAAACCAATATGGTTTTGGTAGGGATCCAGGCACCCTAGATCCCAAACTGTTTTGGTTTTGGCAGGTATCTAGGTAGGTTACAAACCATTTCATTTTCTCAGGGATCCACCACTGTTTTGTTAAATTAATATCTTATGATGTAAAATCAATAAAAAAAACATAAATCAACAAAAACATCAAAAAAAACCCACAAACAAACACCAAGATCAGGATGTTAGTGGATGAGCTGAGTAAGTTCTCAGAGGTGCTGTGGTTAAGGTACTTGACTACTAACCAGAAGAACCAGAGTTCAAATCCCAGCACAGCCACTATTCAGCCCTCGGGCAAGGCCTTTAATCCACAACATTCTGGATTCCAAGTGTTTTACCAAACTGTTTTAGTTTTGGCAGGGATCCAGATACTGTTCATTCCAAAATGTTTAGGTTTAGTTTTGGCAGGGATCCAGGTACTCTAGATTATAAACTTTTATATTTGGCAGGGATCCATTTAGATCCCACACCATTTCAGCTTTGGCAGGGATCCAGGTACTCTCAAATCTAAAAAGTTTTAGCTTTGGCATGCATCCTGATACGTCTGATACCAAACTGTTTTAGGTTTAGATTTGACAGGGATCCAGGTACTCTAGATCCCAAACCGTTTTAGTTATGGCAGAATTCTATGTACTATCGATCCCAAACCATTTCAGTTTTGACTGGAATCCAGTTAGATCCCAAACTGTTTTAGTTTTAGCAGGGATCCCCACACAGTGTTCCTGCATCAGTGACATGCTGATTTACAGCGTATTCATTCACTCACTCATTCATTTCAAGCAAGCATCTCTTTTAACTCGATTCCTGCCTTTTCATGTTTTATTTGATTTCATGCTGAATACGAAACTACAAATTGTAGCTGTAAATGTGGCCCCATATGGTCCATGATGTTGCTGGATTGTTCAGTGAGATCTAACCCACTCTTATGTTATACATAAAACGCCCATTACGAGCTGATTTGGCTATTACGCCTGAAATGGCAATCAGGCCCGATGATCTGCTTCAGCACTCAAACCAGCCGAATTTAATCAGGAGATCATGAAGCAGCTCTGTCGATCAGCTCTATTACTCGCCATTCTGGTGAGGTGCGGCTTTCACTCTCGGCACTGCAGAGTCTGACTCCTGCACTGATCATCAGCCCCTAACGATTCAGCCTCGAACACAAGTTTTACCGTCTGCCTTCATCCCCGGCTTAATGGAGAAAAGAAAATCAAAGCTGGAGAAACTGGGACGTCAGGAAAGTGCTGTGTATGTTCCACATATAACCTGGGGAAGAATTGTATTATCCAGCACAATAATGAGGCAGCAGGTGATTTATCAGATCGCTGCCTTTCACGCATGACAGATCTGTACCATAACGATGAGAGGAATCCCACACAGAGACCTGGCTGGAAATTCAAACACCTTGCTTATAACCTGTATGCTTTATTTGGCTCAGCTCAGCTATATGGGCTTTTGCATGTATAATTGTGAAACGCCAGTATTAGCCAATTAGTACTACACCCCTCATTGTTGTGGTTCATTTGCTGATCATTCAACTGATTAAGACATTATTTAAAGCAAGCTCTTGCTCTGCTGAACAGTTTAAACTTATAAATCCTCACTATCTCGTGTTGAATATTTCGGAATACAAGTGTGTTTTCTAATTCATTTTGAGAAAATTACTTTCATTCAGAAAATCATGCAAATTGCAAGTCTGCATGGGCTGCTTACATTTTTGCATTAATATCTAGGTCATTTAGTATTATTCTTTGATACATTTAGATTTTTTCTTCTACATCTCTCAGGGTAGGTGGGAGACGTGTGTTCACTGCTCTCGCCACCAGGTAGCGTTTGAGTGAAGTTATGGTTCCCCCCAGGTGTGCGTGGGTTATATCAGGGGTGACTGTAATAAGCTGGGAAGGACTGCCACCTGTTCCTGATGTATTACCACCCTCACACACGGGATAAAGTGCTTACTGAAGACAAACGTATTGAGGCTGTCCAGCCTTTACAGGATTAGTCGCCTGCGCAGACGCGACATCTCTGTACAGTAGCATGGCATTGATATTCAAGACCACTGCAACCGCGCCGTGCCTCGGAAAAAATGCCGCAGTGCAAAAATCGCTCACGCTACAGTGTGCTCAGGTCAACAGCATTTCATTTGAGATCGGCCAGATCTCAGAGAGCGGAACATCTGCAGTTATATTACAGCGTCTGAGCATTCAGGCTGCTAAGTGCAGCATGTCTGGTGCGTCTGAAGGCGCTTCAAAAAAAATCATACTGGAGCTGAAAAAGTGTGTGTGATGAAGCAGGTGGAAATGTGCACTTAAAAAAATAAGGTTCTAAAATAAGGAGGCACCACCGAGTGTGCTTACAGGCACTTCATCCGATCATAGTCGGATTTCTGCGGTTATCCGATTATTCAAGAGGTTAATACAGCATACTGTGCTGCTTCAAATCCCACCCCTGCCACTGTTGGGTCCTTGAGCAAGGCCCTTAACCCACAAATGCTTGGATTGTAAGATTGTATAGCTTGTAAGTCGCTCCGGGTAAGAGCGTCTGCTAAATGCTGTGAATGTACTGCGGCCTAGAACTCAGATTAAGAAATTCCATAAAGAGAGCTGGACCTTAGCTCTTTAGTAGTCAGATTTCTACATTTTATCGGTCTGCCCATGCATGCTGAGCATCTAGGGAGAAAAAACCCACAGTTGACAGGTCCACTTAGAGATTTCACTTCTTCTGGGCTTATTCACACTGACGTGGCGCGGGATTCTCTTGTGGGATGTGGCAACCCTGGAATTAGATGCAGCACCCACTAAACAGCTGTCCACTTTGAAACTCAGTATATATTCAAGAAAATAAAGAATTGGATTATTGAATTGCTGATGCAGACTGATGTTACCACATAAACGTAGGCTTGACGTTAACTTCTCGTACGGATTCAAAACGCAGATCAACGGCCCAGAAATATCTTAGCTTTCTTACTAATCCACGACTCCAAGTACAGCCATTCAACGAAGTAGGATCCCTCAATCCTTCAAGCCAAAACATTAAGCAGCTAAACACCAATCTGAACGGTCCATCCTCCACTCGTTTACCACAAAATGATCTATTACTTTGTAGGTAGGCTTGGCTGACCTTGCTGAATTATTGCAAGTGTCCTTGCCCATCGCCATTTGACGTTATCTAGTCGAATTAGCACGAGCGTAGACTGTGACGTTTATTTATGAACGAAGAATGCATGGTACCTTCTTCAGCATACCCAGAAGGGGTAAGGCAGCTATGGGCCAGCCTCCGTAGTGAAAATCAGAAATCTGATTGGTCAGATATCTTGTCATTAAGACTCACACTACTGAACCCCTCAAAAAATGATCAGGAGGGGTGAACAGAACGTAGACAAGTCATTCTAATGAGAGGTTTTGATTGGTTAGTAGGACTCTCAGTCGGATATATGTCTCATGTAGCAACCAAGAAAAGTCAGAGTAGCATTCTGATGTGGATGTTTTTGATTTTACTGTCCATGAAATAAATATTTGTACACTATTTTACATACACCTGTTTGACACCCCCTCTCAGAAAGGGTTAGCGGGGCCTGACCGCCCCCCACTGGCAAAGAGTGGCTCGGTTACATGAACGTTAACTGGTGTGTTCACAGAGCAGGCAATCACTTTTCGTGTCGTTGTTTCGTTACAGTTTGCAGCTTTTTCGACCATTAGGATAACCTTTTGGCACGCCTACTATATTGAATACGTCACCTTTAGACACGCCCACCTTTCGAGACGCCCACAACTCTATCCGGCAGAGACCTAGAGTTGGAAAAAGTTGCTAATGTTTGTTAATAAACAGACCGGGCGCCAGTGACTGTGAGACACTTAATACTGGACCGGAGATATGAGATCCCTGCTTAATCCAATTAAGAGTTTATTTTATAGTAATCAAAGCTTCAGGCACCTTCATACTAAAAGGAAAACAGGGCCAGGTTTCTCCCTGAATGAAAAGAAAATGAGCCTGGCGGTTGTGTTCTGAAAGCAGAAACAGAATCAGGTCACTTTCATCCCACGCCACTGATGGACTCACCTACTCATAACGAGACACGAGCCCATAACAGGTGATATGATACACCGATGCACTGCTGGTGCACCGTTACTGCATCGGCCTTGTAGGACGGCTGCTGAGTGCTGGTGCAGAACGCTCCTCACTCTCCGCCTGCCAAAAGTGTGCAATTTCGAAGCAGTTCTGCAGTCGGGTCGAGAAATATAGCAGTAAATGGAGTCTGTGTGTGTGTGGGGTGAGTGATGGCCAGTGAATCTAATGGAGACAAACCCAAGTCCATTTCTCACAGTAATTCACTGCTGCACAGAAACAATAGAGAGCAAACACACCCGATCGGCTCCCGTCTGTGAAAACTGATGACGGTGCGAGATACTCTGCTCGTTCCTTATTTATTTAGATTCATCAATAGATTCATATCAACATGAATAATACATTACAAGCCAAATCCTGGCAGTGCGTCTTACATTTACTTTGACTTTCATTTCATTGCAGACAGAACGAGAGATTTCATTGCTTTTGTTAATAAACATCCATTCCTGCATTTCAGGCCTGTAACACATTCCAAAAAAAGTTGGGAGGGGCAATCTAGGGCTAGTAGTGAGGTAAAAAAATAATAATGTGATTTCAAACAGGTGATGATTAAAATCATAATTTGGTACAAAAGCAGCATCCAGGAAAGGCTGAGTCTTTGAGGAGTAAAGATGGGAAGAGGATCTGCAGGACTTCTGGACATGGTTATAACATAAGGCTTCTTTTTAGCACAGTAACGTTTTAAGTGGTATCTGTGAATGTAGCTCTGTATTGTAGAGCTTGGTAAAGGTTTGATAAAGGAATCCCTTGCCCATGTGGTTCTATCAGCTATTGATGGATGACGGTTCTTGATGCAGTGCCGTCTGAGGGAGGGGAGATCACCCCTCTTCTGTTTAGGCTTGTGCTCTTATCCTTTGCACTGAAATTTCTCCAGATTCTGAATCATTTAATGATATTATACTCTGTAGAGGAAGAAATATGGAAACTGGAGATCCTCATCTTTACTCCTCAAAGCCTCAGCCTTTTGTGGGCACTGCTTTTGGACCAATTCCTGATTACAATCACCTGTTTGAGATCACATCATTATTTAGTTTTTTTACCTCATTAACAGCCCCACATTCTCCCCATCCCAACATTTTTTGGAACCTGGTGCTTCCCTGAAATGCAGGAATGGAGGTTTATTAATAAATGAAATCGACCTGAAAAAATACTGTCTGCAATGAAGCCAAAGTAAGAAATCCAGTATTTATTTATTTTTATTTAACAACCGAGAGCGTGCCCTGAACGCGACACCTGTCCATCGTAGCCACTAGCGTAAACAGGACGTCTTAAAAATGGCTGCACTGCAACTCATTCAGAAAATCAAATCAAATCGATTACAGTTATTTCGAATTCCAGCATCGCACTCACAACGGTTCGAGATGAAAAGGTTGTCGTTTATCATTTCTCTTAAGTCAATTGCCCCTTTAATGGCCCAACACACAAGTACAGTATGTAACCATGGCAACTGGAGTCTCACAAAGAGATATACATGCATAAATAAACAGCCGCCGACATGAAAGGTGAAGTCTATTCGAATCTATAAGCCGAAAAAGCGCGCCCCTAATGAGTTCACTTCAAACGTGCTCTACAGTCCCTGCAGACGACTCCTACAGCTAATGAGGAGCTCGGGGGTTCTTACTATAAAGCACCAGACCCTCACTTCAAACCAGACACCACTCAGGCATGATCATACGTCCAATCAGGGGCCAGTTGCTTGCTTTATTGGTGCATAACTGAAGCTCACGAGTTTGGACAGGATGATGAAGATAATGAAGACGTCGTCTTTGTGAATTATCCTGATACTCACTGAGAATCAGATCACGTTTGAGCAGCCCTCATGCTGTTGATGTTCTAGATGAAAAGATGCAAACACGACCTCTGCAAACAAACTTAGGCATATGCTTCGGCACAGGGTATCTGCAGGTGTTGGGATATTCAATGTAAAACTTTAAGACTTTTAAATACCACTCAGAGACCAAGAGCACACGACACCAGCATTATGTTTACAGACTTTACAGTAACCAACATATCAAACAAAGGTAGGTGTTGTTGAGGCTTTTGTCAAACTAATGCCTCCTTGTTTCCGTCCTGATTTATTTTTTACCACTGCTGGTGCTGGTGGTTGCACCGACTTCTGATTCGCATTAATATAAAACGTCTTTTAAGTGTCGCGAGATGGAAAAAAAGTGGCAAATTCCTTACCGTTCCAACTTCTTTTGGAATGTGTTGCAGGTCTGAACACAGGTCATCTGACCACGTGTAAACCTTCTCCATATGGATGCTGCCTGCACGCAAAGGTAAGGTGCCACAGAGATCTATTCGCCTGAGGTGCAGGTTCGCCCTGGTTGGCAGTGGCCACGGTTATATTTTGGTGCCAGGTGCACCAAACAGTCTGCTCTCTGTTATGCCTGATCAGCTAACATTGGTGGCACACGTGTGAGGTTAGGGATATGCTGATGGAAGAGAGACGATGAGTATGTGATGAATTCGAAGAAGTCGAGACCAGAGCGTTTATTGATAATAAGTCCATTAGCTATTTTACCAGAGGCTTTCTGGCAAGTGAAATGCACAGAAACTATTTAAAATGACACGGCCTCGGCGTCCAGCATCTTTAAACGTGTTTATTAGCACACTCGATCGTCACACAAACATAATCACACATGCACACAAACATTAAACCCTGTCTGTCTGGCTAAACAGAGTCTAAATTACACCTCGGAGATAAGTGGAAGAAACATTGTATGAGCCCAGAATCCCTAACCAGCTGGAATAATTAGGTTTTTCCCGTAAGGAATAATGCAAATTGAATGAATCCGTTCCAGATCCCCAGAAAATCCCCCCTGTATAAGATCAGCATTAATGGAGCTGTACTGTACAGGAGCTCCTGATGTATGATGGGGATATGTTCCACAAATCCATCGTAAGGTAAATGGATCATGAACTGATCAGTTTAATAGAGTCTGTGCTGTATCATTAGCACTTACATTAACCTACAGCTACCCAACATCATTACCACAAAGCTTATTTATTATAAAGAGCTGATCTCATGTCATTTAGTGAGTCATGGATTGAACGTGAAAAGCAAAACACTCTATTGGTGAACTCGCTCACTATTGGTGTTCTGCAGAATTCAGTTCCCTTTTTCATTTCGGCTGGTTCTTATCAGAACCTTTTTAGGACCCGTGGAGATTCATTTGCCCTAAGAATGCAGCACTGCAGATGTAAACATAAAGACATGACAAACACAGCACAGATCTGCACTGAGTGAGAGCTAATTGTGAATCTGAATCAGCCATTTCCAGCTTAGTACAAATAAGCAGAGAAAAGTCACCCACACAAACACGAGGAACTTACACAAAAAAAGTCTCTAAACACATCAACCAAGTTACAACAGTCTCTAGTCACTTCTGTATTTAAACTCCAGCCTCTGCTCGTGGTTCCGCAGTGTTGATTGTTTTTTGTGACCAGCTGGGCAGAAGAAGCAAAAGACACTGCACTAGAGTACCACAAAATAATTATAATACGCTGCCAAGCAATTATCACAGGAATCTGTACTAATTATTATAGTAAAATATGGTCATTAGAGTAGAGTACTTTATACTCTATCGTACGTCGTATTATATGATTTATATGATGGATCACTTACGTTATTGCTGAGGCTGCACTAACATCTTTTCATTTAGAAAAATCAGCAAAATGCTGATCATTTGTGCAAGACCGTTCTCACCCCGCTGCAGCTTCACCTTCACATGCCAGCGGCTGGACAAGATTTAGCATCTGTTACATAATCTGAAATTCAAATCAAAGTGGGAAACCATCCTGCTTCGCTGAAGGTCAGCTGCCTTGGAATCGACCCCTGCAGCTCTTGGCAGATGTTGTGCCCATCTGTTACTATTAGCTAAATCCTCTAGCTTTCATTCACATTCGGGGCATACTCAGGGCTACAGCGGGTATGAACGATCTCAGGTCCTTGAGAGTACACCCTGGACATGGCACTAGACCTTCACATCATCACTCAGGAAACTGCAAGCCCTAGAGAAAGCTGGTGGTCAAGAACCGAGGTACCACTGAAGAGATTCTTTATATAATTAACTGTACAAAGCATTTTACTATTGAGCAAAGTGTCTTGCACAACAATTCAATTACAAATTTAAGGTATATCATCGAAAACATTAAGAACAACTATAGAACACTAAAATATTTATCTCATAAGAAATCTTTAATATTTAACCCCAGGTTTTCTCAGTCCTGTTACTCTAACATATTCCCTCTTTTGAAAATTAGAGAACAAACCACAAGTCACATGATCAGTAGGAAGCTGTATGTAAAAAGTAAGTTCTCTTATTTTTAAGTCTCTCTTATTTTTACTGAGAACTTCCTGTTACCAAAATTACTTTTAGATGTTATTTGTTTATTGTAAAAATTCATATTTTTGTTTAAATCATTAGAATGTGCTCAGTGTCCTAATGTTATTAGTGTGGATTTAATGTGGATTATTGTGTAATGCAAATTGTATTTTGACAAACTCAGAGCACCTCGGAGCAGACAAAGCATCACACACCCCCCTGTGATGTCTGGCGCCCCCCTGAGGGGGGTAGGACCCCACGTTGGGAACGATGGCTTTATGTCAACGACATTACTGACCAAAGACAAAAACTGCCTGAGATGCAAAAGGAAGAAGATTTGAGATGAACCAGGCTCAAAGGGGAAGTTCATCCTCTTTTAGGTAGGACTGAACAATCATTCAGTCTTTAGCATCTGTAGGTTATTCATAATCTTACGAATTTACATAATCTACTTCTGTTTATGCATCCTCCTTTACATTTAGGGCAGAGTCTCAGCAGTGTCCTGACCTTCGTCCGTTCTAAAAGCTCTGAACTGTGGTACAGTCTGCAAAGCCTGGTGAGAGACGGACAGTAATTGATGCAATTTTGTGTTCAGGCGATTTCCTCTCAAGGCGTGAAGCCCAGAACAGTAATGCCTTTCTCGAGTGGCAGCATCTCACAGGCCGAGCAAACTGCATGCTGCATTGCTCCAAACCATTTACGGAAGAATTTCGATGCTGGATTCTTTTCAAATCTCAGTTGTGCGGCAAGCCATCGTAAAACCACGTTACCTTGGTAGGAAAAAAATGCTACTGATGGTTTCCAACGTCCTTACACCTTGCTAGTCCCGAGTTGGACTCACTTTTGGCTTCAGAGCTGCCTTCATCCTTCATGGCATAGATTCTAGGTCCTGGAAACATTCCTAAGAGATTTGGTCCCATAATCGACACGAGAGCAGATTTGTCGGCTGCACGGCCATGATGTGAATCTCCCGTTCCACCACATTCCAAAGGCGCTCTTTTCGATTGATTGGATTGGGATTTGAGCTTTGGGACATGGAGCGTTATCCTACTGGAAGTAGAAATCAGAAGATGGTACGCTGAGCTCATAAAGGGGTACACATGGTCAGCAACAATACTCAGGCAGGCTGTGGGGGTTAAACCATGCTCAGTTGCTATGGAGGGGTCCAAAGCATCCCAAGAAAGTACCCCCACACCATGACACCACCAGCAGCCGGAATGCAAGGCACGATGGATCCATCCGAATACAGCAGCAGAAATCAAGACTCATCAGACCAGGCAATGTTTTTCCAATCTTCTATCGTCCGGTTTTGGTGAATCCGTGTGAACTGTAGCCTCAGTTTCCTGTTCTTAGCTGAGGAGCGGCACCCGGTGTGATCTTCTCCTGCTGTAGCCCATCTGCCTCAAGGTTGGATGTGTTTGTTCAGAGATGATCTCCATACCTCGGTTGTAACGAGTGCTTATTTGAGTTGCTGTTACCCTTTCTATCAGCAATAGAAAGGCATTGCAGATGAGTTTGTATTGTTTTTGTTCTTTTCAGTTTCATCCGTTTTCAGACCGACGCACAAAATACAGAAAAAATAGTTCATAAAAACCAGATTAGCATGACTCAGAGCTTGTTGCTGCTGCACACACTCTCACACTGAGTGACTGAGGTTAATGCTGCAGGTCAGAGCAAAGCTTTTACTTTCACACCCACACAGGAGCACAAACCCTCATCCACCACCCCCCACACCCAGACCATAACGCAGTCAGACGCGGCTAACTGCATGCACGCTTCACCACACCCCCCCGATTCCATAAACACACACTACCTCAGCAACCCAGTTAACACGCATCAGTATGCATGGAGAAATCCACATTTTATGTTTATGAGAGATTCGGGCATGTGGATGCAGCTGCTCCATATTCATGAGCTGTGGAGTGTCGTGTCACCGCAGGAACTCCCAATAATGAACCGGCTGCTGACGACATAATTTAACTACGATGCTAATAAGAGACAGACGTAGACAGAGCACACGCCATTGTCAAAGCTTCCCCCACATTCATTTGTTTATAGCAAAGTCTCTTATTAGGGCAAAAATGAGATGATGTGCATTGCGAACATATCACGTGCGTTCTGTTGATGATATCTAGTGCAACTGCATTTTTTGAGCACCAGAGGGCGCAGTCATGCATCATATACGGCATATCTCGCGTTCTACAAAGGAAACTGGAGAGATCTGAGACTGAGCTTAGCCCAGTGAGCTTGTTTGTTTGGGGTTGGAGTATTTTTTAACAGATTTTAACACTTCCTTGGTGCCCGGTTGCCAGATTTATCGCCAATCGAGGATTTATGGGACCAGCCGGGACGCCAGCTTCAGTAACCTATGAGTGTGCAGGATCTACAGGCCAAGCTGTAACATCTGTGGGCAAATGTGCCACAGGATTTTCTGTCCTTATGTACCCACTGTCCTCTGGTCCTCCTGCCCAGTGCCACTGCCTATTTTTCTGATAATAAACATCTGTATATGATGTATATTACATAACGATCCTCTTTGTTCACCGGCATCTCATACACCCACCCAGTCCTTCCTGCAGCTCGCTTTTGACCTGACCAAGGCTGTGCTAAGTACCTGTTTAACCTTGATTGCCTCTCTCGAGTGTGAAGGTGCCATAACAGCAAGTTCCTTTGCTAACTTAATTAAGTGCCCGCACGCACATGGACCCCCCGTTGATCAGCGAGGCTGAGAATAATACTTATACTTCAAGGGCGACTGAATAGCAACTCACTCAGGCCGTCAGGAGGCCACAGACTCCAAAAGGACCCGGATATGTATTAAGAATGAAAAGAGGCTAAAATATTCATCCAGTGGGAGACGTGTATACAGCACGTGCCGTGGAGAAATGCTTTGCTAGTTTGTTTTTTAGGGCAGAACGTGAGCCAGGATTAAAAATACATATAGCCCCATATTCCTTTAGCGGTGGCTCCTGAATGTGGAAGGAAGACCATTTTTGGTCGGATATGGACTGTGTGGGTTTGCAGGCTGTGAAGCTGCTGGCTCAAATCAGTGCAGTGCTCTGAATATGTACTGTATGAATACATGGAGGTGCATCTGTACTGGTAAGGTCCAATACAGCGTCATGATGTTGCTATCATGCTTTAGGTATGCGTCCATCTAAAAACAACACATCAGAAAAGTTAGGACAGTATGGAGAATGCAAACTTTAAAAAATGCAGTGTTCCTTCCTCATATTTCCTTTGACTTATGGCATTGCAGATGGTATGAACCCAAGATAAGTCATGTTTTCCTCGCCAACTTCATTTCATTTCTTAATAAACATCCATTCCTGCATTTCAGGCCTGAAACACATTCCAAAAAAACTAGGACGGGGAATTTTTGGGCTAGTAATGAAGTAAAGAGAACTAAATCATGTGATTTCAAACAGGTGATTGTAATCATGAACCTTCAAGAAGTAAAGATGGGCAGAGGATCTCCAGTTTATCAACAAATGTGCAAGAAAATGATTGAAATGTTTAAAAACAATGTTCCTCAAAGAAAGATTGGAAGGGATTTACATATTTCAGTCCTAACTTTTTCTGATTTTGCTTTTGGACTTGTTACTGATACCAGTCTGGATGGTCCGTTTTTCTCCATCTTTGGTCCAAACCACACGGTGTCAATTTCTTCAAAAAAGATCTGTTATACTGATGGGTCTGAGCACAATCCCCATTTCCACTTTGTGATGGTCCATCCCAGATCCTTCCAAGCCCAAAGAAGTCGACTCTGCTTCTGCATTCTTAGAAATGTATTTGCATTTACCGCATATACCACACCAACTTTTTCTGACTTGGGGTTGCAGTTTAAGTTTTCCTTACGAATATATTAACTTTAAAACTGCCACAAACCAATAAAGTCTTGACATGTAAGAGCTGTCTGTATTCTTTTTGCATCTTCATAACCAGCATGACAGTAATGCTGAGTAATACAGCAGAACATTTTCTGCATACAGTATCTTTGTGTACATCTGTCTGTGTTTGTGTGTGTGTGTGTGTGTGTGTTTGTGTGTGTGTGTGTGTGTGTGTGTGTGCGCAGCCACCTGGGAGTAAAGCGTGTCTCAGATTAGGCTTTTCAGCACGGAGCGAGCCAAGAAGGAAGATTGACAGGATGGATTATCTCTGCTTTACAGAGAAGACTTAACTGTTTCAGAGCTAAATAAGACCTCAGCAACACGAAGAACCAACACTGAACATCCTGTCTTCTTTTACATCTTGGATCATTGGCACAGAGGATGCCACTGCCACTTTTCCATACAGTACATCGTCACCAACAGTCTATAGGGCTGCACAGGGCGGTGGGACAAACAGAAGGGCAGAAGGTCAGCGTGAGCCTTGTTGGCGATATCAGAAGAGAATGACCAGACATTTCTGAGCTCCCACAAAGGCTAGAGTAACTGGAATAAGCACTATTTACTGCACTGGAGATCAGAAAAGCATCTCTAAACATGTAGAACCTTGAGGCAGATGGGCTACAACACTAGAAGCACACACTCGGGTTCCACTGTGATGCTCTGGGAGTGTCCTGCTGGGAACAACCGCATCGTTAGCTCACGTTTGTTCTACAGACTGTTGTAACCCGGTGGATGTGTTTAGGGACTTTTTTATGTAAGTTCCTCGTGTTTGTGTGGTGATTGTGTATGTGCCTGTCCTGTTGTAAGTCGTGCTGCTTTGTTACCTGTATATTCTCTCTAACCTATAACTATATTGACTGGTTCACATTCACTCTGAGTCTCTGGTCCATCTGGCTGGCCCTCTGTGTGGTTCCTAATACTGTCTATCAATGCATTTTTGGCTTCCATCCAACAAAAGTATCAGGTCATTTCATTCACTCGTGTTTTCAGCAGTATCTCTGACACATTTATGTACCGTTTGCACCATGTTATGCACCCTTTATATTTACAGTACAGGAGCCTAGAAGACTGTGACCATGGTAATGTTCGGTCAGCGACCATTTCGATCAATGTCCTCTGCCATTGCTGATTTCGTTTTTGAAGGACATGATCCAGGCACCTCAGGATCCACTCGCTCTTCTGAAGCATTTTTCTTCATATTCTCTTTAGCTTTCACTATAGAGATAAATTATGAAAACTTATTTCTTATATTTGAGTTTCTATTTCCTCACATTTACAAAAACAGCTTATAGTCTCTGTGGTGAGATTATATGCTCTTTCATTAAGATTTCAGGGCTTTTTTAAAAATAAAATCTTAACGTACTCGATTCACAGCTTGTATAATATGACTATTACTATGTGTATCGTGACACCCCTATAGGGCATAATAACATTTAAAACTTACATTTCCCTTGTAATGGAGGTGTGCCATGTCGATATTGAGAATTCTTTTAGAAAAGGTTTCTTTGCCAATTCTGCGTTTGGTTCAACAACAACAACAACAACAACAGACTCTTAGCTAGTGCGGACAAATATGGCACAATTTTGCAAAGCTTTAGTTGTTTGAACAAGACAAACCAAAAAGAGGAAGCGTCCCACTTTATAGCGTGGATAAAACCTGGCTGGTTAATGAAGCGACTTCAAAATTCCGACTGCCCAGATCTCAGGTAAATCTGCACTGTGCCTAGGCACACTTGAAGAGGTGGACTCGGTTGAGGATCAGTTGGCACAGTATGCATGTAGTGCCCTGTGATGGACTGGCACATGTTCATCTGTACCCTGTCACTCTGAAAATCCCAAAGCTCTGGATCACTCACGACCCTCACCATTATCAGCATGGTTAAAACAAAAAGCCACAACCTTCTTTCAAACTGATCTGATACAGTATAAGCATTTCAAGCTCTGACTGTTACAGAAGATCCAGAACGCTTAAGACCTAAAGTGAGTTTCTGAAGGAGGTCCGGTTCCATGTTTACACAGTCAGCTCTGAGCAGCATAAAGTTCCATGGCAATGGCAAGCATAAAGGCAGAAACATACAGGATCTGTTCAACCTGGATCCTACAACTTCATTCGATGTCATAATCAAGCACACAGGCATCTCAAACGAAGCTGATTTCAGCACACAACACACACACACACACACACACACACACACACACACAAACACACACACACCACACACAACACACACACACAGAAACCGAGGCTTTCAGTCAAAACATCAACACGAACATCTCCGACGCTTCTGGACCGAGGTCTTACCGTAAAATCCGGACGGTACCGGGCTCTGCTTCGCCATCACAGCACGCGACGACCATTCACACACACGCACACACACGCTCACACACACCGCGCGTGTTTACAGCGCTACATAACCGCACACACACGCAGAGGACGTTGAGAAGAACTTACTCCACACGGAGCCCACAATAGGGCTGTTAGCACCTCGCAAGGCTCGTGCGCGCGCACGCACACACACACACACACACACACACACACACACACACACACACACACACGACGCGATTTCCTCGTTGCCCTGTGCGCAATACGCAGGTTCCATCCAGCACCTTCCCCATCGAACCCTCTGTATAAGGGTTTATACAAGAAACCATTGGTTCAATGCAGAAGGTGCTGGATGGAACCTGATTAAACCCAGTCCTGGGCTGAATTTAAATGTCTTAGAGGTTCCCCACACAGCCCAACAACATTTAGAAGGCCCCCTACATAATACCATACTCATGTTCCCCTGTTAAAGATTTATTTTAGAGGGTAAACACACTATTAAAACTCTCAACAGTCACGCTTTGGGTACATGGTCAGCGACAATACTCAGGTAGGCTGTGGGATTTAAACCATGCTCAGTTGGTATTAAGGGGTGCCAGGAAAATACTCTCCACGCCATCACACCACCAGCAGGTTGAATCATTGATACAAGGCTGGATGGAGCCATCATTTTTCCATGTTGTGACCAAATTCTGACCTGACCATCCAAACGTCGCAGCAGAAATCGAGACTCATCAGACCAGGCGACGTTTTTCCAGTCTTCCATCGTCCAGTTTTGGTGAGTCCGTGTGAACTGTAGCCTCAGTTGCCAGTTCTTAGCTGACCGGAGGGCACCCGGTGTGCTTCTGCTGCTTTCTTCCCCATTCTGATGCTCAGTTTGATTAAGCTGCTAGTCTAGATCGTGTCTACCTGCCTAAATGCATTGAGTTTCCGCCGTGTGATTGGCTGTTCAGATATTTGTGTTAACGAGTAGTTGAACAGGTTTACCTAATAAAGTGCTTGTTACTGCTCATTCCATTTGCCTGATGGTTTGAGCTTTTTATCAGTGCATCATGTCTCTAATATGGTGGTGTTGTGAGCATCGGCTCGGTTTGATGAGCTGTGAAATGACACTGTGAGAACTCACCATAAACTGAACACCATTTTTGTTTTCTCTCACGCCTCTGTGCTGCAGAGGAGCATCAAGTCTAACCAAACCTCTCCCTCGCCACTCTGCGGCAGCTCTGCTGAGGGCAAAACTCAGTCCTGTCCATCATCCTGGTTTGTAGATCGAAGGACTGTGAACAGACGGCGCAAGATGGGACGCAAACAAAGTCTGCTGCAAACGTTTGGACACTCACGTTAAATTTACAACTCATGCATGGGACAAACTGAAATCGGACACATTTCTGCACATTAAACCATGCAAAGGGTCGACTAAGGTGTCCAAAGCTTTGCACATGCCACCTGTACAGTATTTTTAATGGATAAAATCAAGGATAGTATGCTAATGGGGCCCCTATCTAATCCTGCAATGGACTGGACTCTCTGTTTTCCAAAAAGCGTGGTTCATTTATTTGCACGACTGTAACTTAAGTAATCATTCTCTATCACATTCATGATTTTGAATACAGTGAATAGGGAGCAGCTTCAAACACAGCATGAGTCTCTAAATCCTTCATCTCGTCCGACTGCAAACTACATTAACGCGTTTCTGGCTCCACCATGTGGTACAATACAGGAATCGCATGTATGTCAAGTCGGATGACTTTTTTTGTTTGAAGTAAAAAAAAAAAAAAAAAACTAATGATACGTTTTCAAACAGGTGATTATAATCATGATTTGGTACAAAAGCAGTGTTCACAAAATGCTGAGTTTTTGAAGAATAAAGATG
This sequence comes from Ancistrus triradiatus, assembly GCA_025084515.1. NCBI lineage: Eukaryota > Metazoa > Chordata > Actinopteri > Siluriformes > Loricariidae > Ancistrus > Ancistrus triradiatus. The sequence continues at coordinate 82,570 of JAJAGP010001711.1, forward strand.
GGCTGACGATCTGCAGTTTATCAACAAATGATTTGTCTTGTTTTGCATTGTCTTTCTTGAAAAATGCATGAACATCCCTGGAAAATATGTCTTCTTGAAGGCAGTTTATGTTGCCCTAACATCTCCGTGTACTTTTCTGCATTAATGCTGCGTTACAGAAGTGTAAATGACCCCGACCCCATACCATGACAGAACCTGGATTTTGGACTTGTTTCTGATAACAGTCTGGATGATCTTTGGTCCGGAGCACTCGGTGTCCATTTCTTCCAAATAATATCTCGACACTGATTGGTCTGAGCACAATAGACGTTTCCACTGTGAATTTTTGACGATAGTAATTTGGCCAATTCGTGGTCAGTATGTATAGTATGTCTATCGGAAACTCAGGAAGAATAGCGTTTTTCGAGAGAGAAGCTAATTGGGATCCTAATAATAAAATACTAAAAACTCTAGTTTCATAGCACACTGAAAATACTTGAGTTAGATCTCTTCAAATTGCCCCACTGTGTGTTTGACGAATATAGTTAATGAATACTTGTTCCTGTCATGGACATAGTCATCATGATATAAATTTAAAAACATACAAAACAAATAATAAAAACAGGTTTTCCAAAAGAAGTCAAAGCGTCCACTGTGAGGTGGAAAATGTGTTTCTGTCTCCATCTTGTGGTCAGATACTGCAATTGCACTCGTTTCAGATATCACAGCATTAACCTTAGCAAACTCTCATGAAAACATTATCATCGAAGGAGATTTTTATTTAGTTAAAAAGTGACACATCTTGCACATCTTTAGAATCATGTCACTTTTGTGAAATCTCCTTTTGTGGATATAAAGCTCTAAACAAATGATCAGAGCTTACTACACAACAGCTTGATCTAACGTCATATAAAGTCTAAAACTTAAAATAATGTTCATTTGCATATACTGTATATTGATTTGATCCATTTCGGTTTCGCTTAATAATATAAACAGAATTGCATTTTAGACGTAGCTAAATCCTCTGGACAGAACTGTACAGTCTATGGCCAGATATATGGAACAGATGAATTTAGATAACAATTACAATTCAGATTTTTGCCTCACATCATGAATAATTCAGATTTTACGATGGAGTTCATACACAGACCAATCTGAATCCAGTGTGACAGGAACAAAGATGAAACTGTGTATTTATTATAATACAAAACTGAACTAAAGCGAATAATTACAGTGGTTTAATGCACTAATAAGTAAATCGAGTAAATGAAGCTGATTGGCTAAAGGTAGACTTGTTTACACCTGAAGTCAAAGTGGAACACGATATCACTCAGTGGACTTTAGGTATAACTTACCTTGTGTGTTTTATAAGCAGGATTAAGTAATTTATCGCACAACATTCAGCTTCCAATGGAACCCAAACTCATCACGTTCTTCTCTTGAACCAACAATAGGGAGCATTAGTGCCTCCAGCTGGCCTGGAGCTGGTGGGGAATACTGGTGAGGTCCTACGAATTATTATGTTAAATAAAAATCTGACTGATCTATATATGGGTCATTCTTCAATTAGGGGAACTTTCACATCCACAGGTTATTAAATTTATGTTAGAAATACATAGCTTATGTACTTAAAAATATCATTTATTGCATCATCAAATAAAAACAAAAAAACGTTTTAAACATTATTTTTTTGCTATTTTGGCCATGTCCCCAACCCAGATTTTAAAGCGAACGCGACACCTGCTGACAGTAAAAGAGAATCACAGTCTTAATGACAAGTCTCATTTTCGTTTTCCGTTAAGTTTTATCAAATATAAATATATATATTTATATATTGTGTTTTAATGAATATCACTTACAACAAAACACCATGTGCAAAGTATCTAAACTACTGTGTGACTATGGTAATATGGTAACCTAGCTGTTAGGAGGTGTTGGGGGCAGTGGTTTTATGGGGGCACACACATGGTGAACAGTTTCTGTACGACCCAGACTGACCCCCAGTAGAGAGGATCGTTTGATCTACCGACAAGCACGAGCAGCTCCCACAGTTTGGTTATCCACCATCCAGACACGAGGGGCACCTTCACTACACACCCCGTCTCTGCCCGGACCATTTCCAGGAGCTTATCGGAAGGAAATTTGTTGTCACGGTGCCCATTAGTGTCCTCCATCACTTTCCTTGGCAGTGATGTCATGAACGAGAAACCTGGACTGCTACGGACTGAAACAGTATCGTCTTTAGTGATGAATCCAGGTTCTGTTTGGGATCAGAAGATGGTCGGGTTCAAGTATGGAGGCCTCATGGTGACACTTCAATCTTGTCTTTGTTGTGGAGCGACACACTGCCCCAACTGCTGGTGTGATGATCTGGGGAGCCATCGACTACGACAGTCGGTCACCCCTAGTAGTGATACGAGGGACACTAACAGATCAGCGATATGTGCACGACATCCTGTGTCCAGAACCTGTATGCCTCCATGCCCAACCATCTCATCTTGCATCCAGGCTAGAGGCGGCCTAACAGAGTAACTAGAGCCTCCTTTCATTTCAATTGTACAGTTTTCCCCAATAAATGTATCCTTATCGCTTTAATATTATAGTAATTTACATATATCATCATTACGTTCATCCATATAAAGCCTCATTCGATTCCAACAACTCCTTCTTAGTGAGTTACTTCTTTTATCAATGAGTGTAAATTCAAATCTTTCAGACATGTATTTATGGAATCCGTCTTCCCTTAGAGCGAGTGGATTAGTTTTCCGTTCCATTCCCAGGACATGGAAGCGTGCTAAATACATCAGTCACGGCAGGCGCTCATACGCTACAGATGATGGATTGGAGTGTTCTTTTAAAATTGGATCAGCGTGCATTCTAAGGGTTTATGTTCACTCCCAGACGAAAACCGCTTTTGATACAAATGATGAAGGTCTGTTTGTTAAAAGGGAGCTTAATCGGTTAAAGTGAAATAGAACCCTGATGCTCTTCTGCTATGTTCATCCAGACTCTCTCAGGTGATGGAAAACTCGAGGCGAATGAAAAAGTCGTTCTTTTCCCACGTTTGGAAAGGAACAGATTAAATCAAAGAGCAGTGGAATCTCATCTAACCTTCAGCACGTCTTCAGAAAAGCTAGTGTGCGGCGAATCACACCGTGTGAAATGTAATCAGTAAGGTACGTAGCTGGAAAGCGCTCGTCTGTGAAGGACAATTCCATGCTCACAGATGTTTTAGTATGGCTACTCTAACAGATTACAATCTACGTTTTTAAATTCTCCCAAAATATACTGATTTAACCTCCACTGGGGGAACAATGAGACTGGAAAGACACCAACAAATCGGAGAAAACTTCCATTAACCCTGAGCCACAAAGCCATCACTTGGATCACTTTACTGTTTTAAAACAATATCCAAAAAACCCCAACTCCATTCTTGAGAACCTGTAAAAAGGGTCTAGAAACGCCTATATGGTTGAGAGTCCAATGCGTCTGTCTGAGGTGACGTTAAGGCAGTGAAAACATAATAATAATAATAATAATAATAATAATAATAATAATATGTCAATCTGACCTTAAAACAATAACGATCGTAAACTATACTAACTAAATCAATGGGTGAAAAGCTTCTGACACTTACAATCTTAACCTCAGACTATTCCAAATAAATCGGGTTCATTGATTGGATCCTGAACGAGAAGAGCATGAACTTGTTGTTTCCTGTCAGCCAATCAGAGTGCAGATTTTATTTAGGCATGTAGAGAAAGGACCAATTTATTCTGTTTGATGGATTTGATGGATAGAAATAAAGTTCAGTTTATAATTAACGTTACCTCAGACAGACGGATCGGACTTGGTTGGTCTTGACATCAGTTTCCAAGTCCACCTTACCCCGATACTGAGACTAGACCAAGTCCAAATGAGGCCGAGACTGAGATAAGACCGGTCTATCCAACATCACAAGCAGTGACCAGTCCGCACACGTAAATGCATTATCCTGAAATTTAATCATAAAAGCATAAATAACAATAATAACGTTGAGGGTGATTTTAAATTAAGTATCATTAATAGTAAGAATTTATTTTGTGTTAGTGTTTCTTCAGAGATGGAATAAAAATTGGCAGTGGACTGTAAATAAACATATGGGATTGTTATCAATGATGTCATGTCTGTAAGGTCATCATAACCTTGAGTGCTTCAGTGTTTGCATTGAAGGCAACTGGACTTCTGTTTTGGTTTTTGAAGACGTTTTACCTTTCATCTGAAAGGCTTCTTCAGTTCTAGAAGCTGATGGGTTACGAAATACGAGATATTGAACCTCTATTGGGGCTGACACCTTGGAGGTGGTCCTGAGAGTTGTTAGGGTCACGGGGCCAAGGTGTGAATGGGGTTAAACCTCCTAGGAAGGGATCTCAAGATGGATTTTAGGTAGCTGATGATTGGTGTCATAAACCACGTCCTCTTTTCAACAGTGGTTGTTCCAATTGGACACAGATGACCTCCTTTAATCAAACCTTCTCCTTTAAATGCTCCTGTCCTGATGAACAGAAGAGCTAGCTGTATATCTGCATTTAAAGGAGAAGGGACACTCCTTGGAGGACGCAAATGAAAAAAATAACGAACCCAGATAGAAATGGGGGATTTGCTGCAAAACTCAGTTCTGTCTCAGGTTAGTTATGTAAATGATTACAGGTGTGGTCTGATTAGATACTGGGTCTTGCCACAAGAGGGCGTAATAGTGCTCCAGACACAACCTTATCTCATCTCGTATCCCTAACAGGGTAACTAGAGCCTCCTTTAAAAAATTGTACAGCTTTCCCCATAAGCTTTCGCTCTAATATTATAATTACTTGCATATATCATCATGACATTCACACATATAAAGTTTCATTCGATTCCAACAACTCCTTCTTGGTGCGTTATTGTTTTGTCCCATCAGCTTCTAGAACTGATCAAGCCTTTCCGATGAGAGGTGAAACGTCGTCAAGAACAAAAAAAAAGAAGTCCAGCTGCCTTCAACTCAAGCACTCAAGGTTACCAGTGACAATTTACATAATGCAGGACAAACAGAATCAGACGGAGTTTATAGAAGTGGGAAAACGCTGAACATGGAAATATTCTGAAGGCCACGACTCGGCGCCGTCATCAGCATAAGTGACTTCGATCTGAGTTGCAGTCAGAATAAAGCTGATTACTCCCACACGGGTCAGTATGAGCTCAGGTCCATACCGGGTCAAGCAGTATGGACATCGATTCCCCTGGTCCAAATCAGCAATCAGTCTTCAAACCCATAAAATAAAGGTCATTAAATGCAAAACTCTCATTAAGATGCAACACAACGGTTAAAAAAACAGCTGTCATTATTGCATTGAAGGATAATCATGGGATAATAATCCTGCCTCGTTACGCTTAACTTAGAAAAGTGGTAAACATATATGAATATATTACATTTCAACCATGATGGGTTTTCAGATGAGGAATCAAAATATATATAAAAAAGGAAGTGGTCATTTCTTCATGGCTTTAAAGAGTTCAGAGGCTTGCGTAGTACAATCTGTGAGATGTCCTTTCCTGCTGTCATTAGGCATAATCGGAAAGAAAGGCACGACAACGTAGCTCCAGATCATCCTTTATAAAGCACTGTGATGAATCTTCTCGGCTTTCGAGATGTCTTTCAGGAACGTCGCTAATGACGAGGCGAGATCGGCACTTTGACCGTCTTGATCTCTGCTATGTGGGACGATTTCTGGATGATGCAGCTGGTGGTGCCCGCAGTGCTGCCCTTTTCACCCTGTGCCAGGTTAGTCAGTGCCATGGCAGCATGGAGCTCCTTCCAGTAGGTGGCGTCTTTCCCCTGTCCCCCTCTCTTAGGAATGCAACTGAGGGAAGATGTGCAGCCATCAGGAAATATTCAGTACAATAGGCTTACAACAGGCTTTGATTAAAAAGCAGAGTGCTTACCCGTCATGCAGATGGGAGCCACAGTCCAACGGTTCTACAAATGAAAGAAATAACAGTCAGTCTACTTACTAATGGATGAAGGTTTTACAGTTAGCTCCTGAATTAATCTCCGATCCCGTCACTGCATCGAGAACCCTGGATGTTTATTAACAAATGAAATGAAGCTGACCAGAGAAAACATGAACCGACTTTTTCTTGGTTTGTAAGATGGCTCTGCAGGCTTCCGTTTTGAAAAATCAACCTGCTCAGGATGAAACGGCCTACAGGCCGCCAGCCTGAACATCCCTGTTGGCGTGGCTGAGGGCACGTCTGTGCTCGTGGGCATCTGTGGAGAGTCTCAGGCGAATCGCCGTGGGCCTTGTGACCGTACTCGAGCGCCGCGGCCAAAACAAATGCAATTATGTGTGGAGATGGAAAAACCATATCTGCACTGTGTCAGGAGCCTAGACTTGCTCTCTGTTCCACCATTCCGCAGCTCATTTGCATTATTTTACTTATTCGAGGGTTTTTTATTTTAATTTCTCTGATTCTCTGGGATAATAAGCTCCAAAGGCACTGAACATCAAACTGAGGATCCCGATCAAATACAGAAACTTTAAAATGATCAGTGATTAATCTAGAAACGTTTCTGTTGATAGATTTTGTTACGAAGCAGCTTTACTAAGGCTAAGATGTGTCCTGGTCTCCATCCTGACTCGGACTCGGCTCTAGCGGTCTGGACTACAGCATAAGTTAGGCTACTCTATCATATATACAGTACATGTTAAACTCCTTGATTTATGATAAATTGTATTGTTTATTTTGAATTTTTTTTTTATCCATTCAATGTCCTTATTCTATTTACCTTAGGCGCATTACTATTATTATACATCTACAATTTAGGCAATTACATGTTTACGTATAAACTCTAGGCTTGTCATTGTGGAGGTTTGAGCCTTGGTCCTCCCAAGGTTTCTCCCTCATCACAAATAAGAAGTTTTAAGTCCAGCTTTAAGTTACATTCAGCCAACCCTGAGCAATAAGGTGCTGCTATTGGTGAACACCTTTTTGGCACCCCTGCATTTGGTGCTTTGCCAGCATAGCAGCGCTGCATCAACACGCTTGATTGGAGAATACCCGTGCCAAATGTTCTAGCTCTGACTCCTGCACAGTCACATCGGATTTAGTACTTTTGTTGGATCGTTTGTTGTACTCGTATCCTATTTCAGCTGCCTTGGCTACTGCAGATGTTCTGTCTTGTTTGCAGACAGTATGAACTCCAGATATTTCACTTTTGTTTTTCTGGCCAACTTCATTTCATTTTTTAATAAACATCCATTCCTGCGTTTCAGAGCTGCAACACAATCCAAAAAAAGTTGGACCGGCAGCAAATTAGGGCTGGTAATGAGATTAAAAATACTAAATGATGTGATTTCACACAGGTGATTATAATCATGATTTGGTACAAAAGTATTCTTTAAAGGAGCAAAGATGGATCAAAGGGCAGAGGATCTCCAGTGTATCACAAAATGTGTAAGGAAATAATTGAAATGTTTAAAAATAATGTTCCTCAGAGAAAGACTGGACGGGATTTATATATTTCTCCCTCTACAGAGCATAATATCATTAAATGATTCAGAATCTGGAGGAATTTCCGAAAAGGACTAAACTGAAGAGGGGTGATCTCCGCTCCCTCAGACGGCACTGCATCAAGAACCGTCATTCATCATTAGCTGATAGAACCACATGGGCAAGGGATTCCTTTATCAAACCTTTATCAAGCTCTACAATACAGAGTTACATTCACAGATACCACTTAAAACGTTACTGTGCTAAAAAGAAGCCTTATGTTATAACCATGTCCAGAAGGGGCGTCGGCTTCTCTTTGTCACATTTGTTAACGAACTGGAGATCCTCTGCCCATCTTTATTCCTCAAAGACTCAGCCTTTCGTGGATACTGCTTTTGTACCAAATCATTATTATAATCACCTGTTTGAAATGACTTTATTATTTAGTTTTTTTTGCCCTGTCCTAACACTTTTTCTAATGTGCTGAACATGAAATAACTTGAATTATCTTGGGTTCATACGGTCTGTGACTAAATAAAAGTCAAAGTAAATGTAAGACCAACAACATAAGGAGTGTAAAATGCTCTCGGGGAAGCCATGAATGGGGAAAGTTGGAGTGTACCCTCGCACACACAGAATGCACTTTTAAAAAAATATATAAAAATATACTTTGCCTAAAACATCTCCAACTCAGATTTCTTTAAACAGCACCTGTGCCAAAAGCTACTCGGAGGCATTAAAAAGCATTTGATCCCGATTCCAACCTGCTACCGAGCATTTCTCCGTGGTTTGATTTAATCTCTGAGCACAAAGAAACTATTTTTAATGTTAATTGTAATCAATTATGTTCAATCGCTTTATCCTGATAATAATGTTTAATAGCTGGCGCAGGATTTGAAGGAAAGTCAGGTTCTTTAAAGAGAAAGTCTAAGAACTCCTACACTTTTGACCAGACTGACTTCCAACTGAAACACAAAGCTGATCTTCTCCTCGCACTGAGCTACGTTTACACGATCGGCAGCCTTGTGTCAACAGAACGGCTTATCGCCTCCTACTGTTGCTTCTGTTGGACTCGGTGGGTAAGTTCCCCCGGGTGTGTGTCTCAGCTGTGGGCCAATCTCACGAGCCAGATAAAGCCTCAAATGTTTTTTACAATGGTGTAAAAATAAAGCCCCCAGGCAGATCTTAAACGGAGGGGAGTTTTTTTTTTTCAGCTTATTTCACACCTCTGCCAGGAACAAACCTCAATATAACATATTTCTGCAGATGCTGGATTTAAAATGAAACAACATTTGGCCTGTAAGAGTGGACCCCCTTCCGGACATAAGACTGTATTTATTTTTATTATTTCTAGAGTGCTTTTATAGCTCTTGTAAAGTTCTGGAAACATTTTTAAATACTGATATGCACTGCTTAAAAACCATCCCATCATTCAGTTTAATGTCCGAGGACAGAAAAATAGTACGACCAAACCCTTGTGACACAGCCAGTTCAGAATTCATGCGACTTTTACGCCATTCCATAAATGCACTCCGAGGAGAAAGGAACGAGAGCAGTGAGGGAGGTTTTCGGTGGAGGGATAGCGAAGTAACAAACCTGTACAAGTTTTGTGAATTATTTTTTTAAATAGTTGAAATAAAACTCTCAACCCACAGTACTCTATTCAAATCCAAAATACACTCATTGAAAAAAAAATAAGGCACCCAGATAGAAAAGTGGGATTGCTACAAATCTCGACATGCAGTCTCAGGCAGATACATAAATGATTACAGGTGTGGTCTGATTAGACACTGGGTCTTACCACAAGAGGGCGAAAGAGTGCTTCGCCTATAGTGCTGCCCTATAAAAAGGCTCTCAGAGGGAACTTTTGGTTAATGTATCTCTTGGTGAGAGATCGTGACTGCTAGACATGCCTCTATTTTTTGTCAGTGAGTATATTAGACACACATACAGGTACACAGGCTGTACACACACCTAGCATGAAACAGACATTTCTGGACACACAAATGCATGCCCAGACTTATGCAATAGCTTTGGCATGCATGGTCAAACTACATGCTGTGTTACATTTCTAAATGCATCGTCTTGCATTTACAGGTATGTGCTGTTTAAGGTCCATCCGGTCAATGTCGAGGACTTAAGAATCATCATAGCAAATGAAAATCTGTGTTTTAGCGCCGGACATTGCCAACCATAAACAGCCGATCACCACTGGGGATAAACGGGCAGAGGCAGGAGTTTAAGAGCAGAAGTCTGTCCTATACTTGAAAGCTCATTATCATAATTCGAGAGCTCATGTTTGTTCGAGATCCTGTTCTAACTTGGTTGATGTGTTTAGAGACTTTTTGGTGCAAGTTCCTCGTGTTTGTGCGGATGACTTTACTTATTTGGACCAAGCTGTGTATGGTGTTTGTAAGTGTATGCACCTGTCCTATTGTAAGTAGTACTGCTTTGTTACCTCTATATTCTCTCTAACCTATAAACATATTAACTGAGTCACATTCACCCGTTGAGTCCCTGGTTCATCTGGCTGATCTTCTGTGTTGTTCCTGATGCTGTCTATTTTTGTCTTCAACCAAAAGTATCAGGTCGTTTCAATCAATCGCTCGTGTTTTCAGTGGTATGTATGATGCATTTACGTATCGTTTGCACAGTTTTGTTGTGAAAATACCCTTTATATTTAAATTACAGCCATATAAAAACACTATATGACTATAGTAATGTCCAGTCAGCGTTTATTTCGGTCAGTGACCTGTTTCACAGAACATAAACCCGACGCTTAAGCTCTCGTTTAAGAGTGTTGGTATAGCGTCCTGTATCTAAGTGAAATATAATTTTACAATATGGTCAAAAGAGCTGCATAATTCTAAGGGTCCCATTTAATTTGAGAGAGGTTGTGCTCACTTTTTTTGTTTCTAAAATAAGAAAAACATGTATTTCTACATTGTATTTAAAGAATATAAGTAAGCCAGGAAACACGATGTTCACATCGGAGGCCTGCAGGGAGGCTAAAATCCTGCGTACGCAGTAGCGAGGCAGATTGTTTCCTTCGTCTGGAATGTTGAATCCTCCTGGAGGAAACAGTGTGAGGGGAGATTTTAAAGCTCTAAAGTGCTATATGGTTCTACTCGGGCTTAACCAGAAGGTTTCCATGTGTGTTCCAGCGTGATGAAATGGCAGCAGGCATCGGGTCAGGAGCAAGCCGAGTGCCAGAGGAGCTCTCGATCGCTTCACAGCAGATTTTTTTTTCTGGCTTGTTCTATATGTTTCATGTCATTTCTAAAATGGATAATCAGCTTTTTCTGCTCTGGTTTCGATCTTCAGGGTGCAGCGGGCGGTCTGTCACTCTGACCGAAACCAGCCTCGGCGACAGTTTGTGGAAAAGTACCGCATGGCGTGCTGTAAATCCCACGACAGAGGCAGACAGAAGAAAAGAAAGAAAGACAGAACAGATCAGGAATAAATGTCATATAAACAAAGCGTAATTTGTCTCCAGGATCACGAGCCATAAACTGGAAAGTGTAACAAGAAGTAGATTTTAAACAAACTGCACTACGCACTCTTTAACGTGTCCCTAAATGTAGTTATTCGCCAATTGCAGTCTTATGTAAAATTGTGTTATTTTATGAATGAAAAGAGCTTAACGTTTGCAAAAACAATGTGCAAAACGTAAGAAGGTTAGGGCGTCCTTTATTTTTACAAGAAAACTGCGTGCAAATGATATGTAAATGCATGGGAGTGATCAATGTGCGATTGAAACGACCTGATACTTTTGTTGCATCGATAGACAGCATCAGGAACAACATGGAAGATCAGCCAGATGAACCAGAGTCTCAACAAGTGAGTGTGACCCAGCTTATTCAGTTATAGGTTAGAGAGAATATAAAGGTAACAAAGCAGTACTACTTACAACAGGACAGGTACATACACTTACAAACACCATACACAGCTCGGTACTAATAAGTAAAGTCATCCGCACAAACACGAGGAACTTACACCAAAAAGTCTCTAAACACATCAACCAAGTTAGAACAGGATCTTGAACAAACATGAGCTCTCGAATTATGATAATGAGCTTTTAAGTATAGGACAGACTTCTGCAGACTTACTACAGCTTTTACTTTTCACTTTCAATCCATGACTCAGTAAATGACATGAGATTTTTCAACCCTTTATAATAAATAAGCTTTGTGTTAATGATGTTAATGTAAGTGTTCATGTGGAATCGGCTCCTGTACAACAGAGCTCCATTAATGCTGATAACGCCTTATACAGGGGGGATTTATTGGGGGTCTGGAACCCATTCATTGAATTTACATTCGTCCTTATGGGCAAGATTTCAGTACTTGTTTTCGATGAGAACCGAGGTACCACTGTAGTAAGAAATTGGATCCAAATGCCAAGTTACATCAGAAGGGCCAAAAAGTGCTTTACACATAAAATTATGAAGCATTATCGTTGAAGGAAATCAAAAAGGCAATCCGAGCTGACAAAGAGTTTTTCAGTGCACGTTTCAGTAGCTGAGCTATGATTGATGGGATATCCAGCATCAGATCAGCAAGGGAAGCCAAAGCAAAACTGCCTAGAGCGATTAAAATGTCTCCATTTTTAGTAAACGCTCACGTTAAGTGAACTGAGTCATATGACCTGACTTTATTTGCCTGGTAAGCACACGACCTGGTACTTTGAAATAGATACGATTAATGCCATTTTGAGATAATCGGTATCGGCTGATATCTGCGCTCATGAGGCCGATATTCAAAACTACTGGGCACAATGCAGAGGAGCGTTGTTTTCCTGCACTAGAACTTGCAGCTTATAAACTGGGATACTGAGAGACTAAAAACAAAGAGGTACTGAGATTCAGTGAGGGTGGAGCCATGAGGGCTGTGCTAAAAAATCGATACAGCAATATATCGCAATATTTATTTTTCTGATATACTGCATAGATTTTCACCTCAAAAAATAGTTTTTTTAAATGAAAAAAAGAACGCATTTTAATTGGGGTACAAACTACAATCTCTGCTCCTGTAGATGGCGCAGTACAGTGTTTTGACTCAATTTATTCGCCGAATTATCACTGTGATGTGATGGATTAAGACGACTCCGTACACCATAGCTTGTATTTCAGCTGTGTTTATCTGTTCAGTGAACTACGTGGAATATCACAATATATCGTAAGATGCATCATATCGCAATGTATCGTGATATAATCGTACCGTGAAGTCCTTTCCGAAATCCAGACCTAGAGCCATTTTATAAGAAGCATTACAACTTGCTGTTCTTAATTGGGACTGGGATTAAAAACAAAAAAACACTGCTTCCATGTGCACTACTCTAACGCTGTTTATTTTTTCAAGTATTCACACATTTTTCCCCCCAGGAACAGGAAGATGTTGTTATCTGGTAATAAATGTTGTTGTTAAATGCAATAAAACCATTTACATTTCCTCAAGGTCAGATGCCCTTATCCAGAGGGACAACCCCTTATTTAGGGATTTTCCTTGCCACTGTCGCCCTAGGTTCGTTCAGTTTGGGATTGGCCCTAGATATTAGAAGATGAGTCTAAAATGATAAAGCTGCTTTGAGACAATGCTCCATTGTAAAGAGCACTATAGAAATAAATCTGACTTGACTTGACTTGCACCGGACCGATCTCTTGGTGCTTCAGGCTCCAGACCTTTCTGGTCTTTCCACGTAACCGATGGCCATATTCGAACCCGGTTTAGATACCTCAGAGAATCAAAGAGCACTAAGACACCAAAAACCTTTAAGGTGTAGGACCTACTGTTGTAGGTCTGACAGCATGTCTACATCCTGGCAAAAACTACATATCGCACCTTTAACTTGTGGTAACGCCGCACCCACAGATGGCCAGGTTATTTTCAGAAAGCTGACCAAAGCTGACCTCCGAGAAGAATTCGGTATGCCACGCACCTCGCTACCACAATCTCCATCTAAGCACGGAGGTTCTGCATGTACAGTGTGATAAGATCAGCAGATAAGTGCGAGCGCTACCGCCGCCGCCGCCGCTGTTACGTCCCATTAGGAAAATGCAGTATTTCAACACTCGTGCGGTTGGATACCGTGTTTGGCTTCGAAACAAGCAACACAAATAACTTGCTGAAATTACAAGTTCCAACTGGAGAACATTCCCTAATTGTCTCAAACTGTTCCACGCTGGCAAAGGGTCAAAATCAACAGAGCAACAGAACATTCGCAACAGATTGCGGTGGAAATTATGCAGAGGATGAATTTAAAGGCCACGACTTTGGCTTGACGGAAACATTCTCCCTCCGCAGACTTTAGCAGGTGTTCCTATGACTTATAACACCGCAGGGTAATAGAAATTTCCACCATCCCGAGCTAAAAATGGCACAAATGTGTTTTGGAATCGGCGCATCGTCTGGAGGGTAATCATTTTGTGATTTTTGGTCATTCTGATCGTTTTAAATCATTGCTTGCATGAGAGGTCTACGGACTGTCAATAACTAAAGTAGCTACAAAATAGCTAACTAGATCTGCATTTCAGGAAGGAACTACAAAAGCGCCCTAGAAAACTTCGACGTGGCAAGTGGAAAGAACATGCCAAACTACCCACATTAACCAAAACGAAGCGTTAAACCTTTAAACCTGTAGCGTGCCACCTAATTCTGTCACTTCACAGATGTAGCTGTCTTGGAAAGCCAGAAATGTTTGCGTTTTTAGCAGAACCTGGCTTCGTCCTTCCCGCAGGCCCCAGATGGAATTCACTTCTTGTACTCCACTAATGATAAAGACAAAACACAGAGACCGGTCCAGCTCTGACCTGTGCGGTAAGTAAAGTTGGCCTCCATTTCAGACGACGACGGCGACAGGATCTCGTCATCGTACTCGTTGGAGCTGAAAGACCCTGAGTGGTTCCTCTTGCGCGAGTCCGCGCTGGAGGTCATGACGTGGCGCAGGGAGTCGTTGAGGTAGCGGTTCAGCAAGCTGCTCTTGTACTTCGGAGGAGAAACGTAATCGAGGCCTCGGCTCTCCTGGATCACGCTCTTGTGTGTGGGCTGGCTGGACTCGGATTCGCTGGGCCGCGTCTGGAGAGGATTCTCACCGTCTGGTACAGAGAGAGACCATGATTAGGACACGTTACATTTACACAGTATGAACCCAAGACATTTCATTTGTTAATAAACATCCATCCCTGCGTTTCAGGCCTCCAAAAAACAACACTGGACTGTTTTACAAAAGAAATCTTTTTGCTCCAAAAAAGATTTGTTATACTGATGGGTCTGAGGACAATCCCCGTCCCCACTGTATGATGGTCCATCCCAGATGCCTCCAAGCCCAGAGAAGCCGACGCCCCTTCTGGACATGGTTATAACATAAGGCTTCTTTTTAGCACAGTAACGTTTTAAGTGGTATCTGTGAATGTAGCTCTGTACTGTAGAGCTTGGTAAAGGTTTGATAAAGGAATCCCTTGTCCATGTGGTTCTATCAGTTATTGATGAATGACGGTTCTTGATGCAGTGCCGTCTGAGGGAGCAGAGATCACCCCTCTTCAGTTTAGTCTCTGTATGAAATTCCTCCAGATTCTGAATCATTTAACGATATTATTCTCTGTAGACGGAGAATATGAAATAGGAACATTGTTTTTAAACATTTCAAGACTCAACATTAAAAGACTCAGGTTTTTATGGAGGCTGCTTTTGTACCAAATCTTGATTATAATCACCTGTTTGAAATCACATCATTATTTAGTTTTTTACCTCAGTATAAGCCCTAAATTGCCCCGTCCCAACATTTTTTGGAATATGTTGCAGGCCTGAAATGCAGGAATGGATTTTCATTAACAAATGAAATGAAGTTCTTTAAAAAAGTGTGTAAGGAACATTTTCCATACCGTGCCATCTTTTCGGATTTGGGGCTGTAAGCACACAGTGGTTATGTGAATACATCTTCAAGACCTTTCAATATATTTTGATGAAAGAAGAAGCACTAAAACAAAACGAGTGCTTCTGGATAATTTTTCATCCCTAGTGTCCTCTCAGAGCCCCTGTCTACTCAAATTCCTACGAATCATCACCACAACCATTAAATTAAAAGCTTAGAGACTGAATCTTTTCTCCTGGCATTTCACTTTCCCTCTTACCCTCAGACGCAGAGTCATCACTGCTGATGCTGAGCCTCTCTGCGTTGCCCTGAACGTATTTGTTGTACAGTTTGATCCGTAGGGCCCAGCTCAGGTCGGGCTGTCGCACCGTGTTCTTCAGCCTTCGCCTGGCGTTGGCGAACCAGTTGGATACCTGCGAATAATACAGCGAAAAGACAGCGTTTCCCTTTCATTACGAGGTCTGACGTTTGCTGCCACACAGTAAAGCTGGCGGTGCTGAAGGAGTCGGATCCTCAGACACAGCTTATCCCGTTACTCAACGCTCCTAAGTTGAACGTGGATTTTGACCAAGCCACTAAATACACAGCAGCTACGCAGCATAACCAGACAGATTATTCATTTTATACGCTGTAAGAGTTTCTTCCTTTTTAGGAAAGATCTCAGTCACGTTTTGACAAGTGAAAGGTTCGGCTAAATATTCGTCTCCTTCTCCGCTGGCTGATCTGCACTGGCTCAGCCAAAGGCAGTGGTGCAAACCCGCAGAAATCAAACAGTACTTAAAAACGTGCTCACAACAAATCAGTGGGTTCTTACGCAGCCCCAAAAGTCCCAAAAAGTGTTATTTTTTATCTTGTGCACACAAGTTATTACCTATAAAATATACAATCATCTATACTTTTCAAAGACTATAAATTATTCAAGGCTGACAGATCAAATGTTAATGAAATAAAAAACAAAACAAAAGACGCCTCTGTTTGTCTGCATGTCCACTGTCAGAAATAGGGGTTCACTAGAAGTCCAGTCTACACTAATGTACACCTAGGGTTAGTTATTAGGCCTCGGGGTAACTCTATGTACCTTTTTATGGCCAAAAAGGTACATATATATGTATGTACCACCCCAGTGACGAGCCATTGTGCCCTTACAGGTACCATGAAGCACTTTAGATCCTGAGAGTGTGTGTGCTTTCCAGAAGGCAAAAACGACGAGAACCAAGCAAATGTGTCCCATAAGGAATTAAGTAAATTGAATGAATGGGTTCCAGACCCCCAGAAAATCCCCCTGTATAAGGCATTATATGCATTGATGGAGCTGTATTGTACAGGAGCTCCTGATTTATGATGGGATGTTGATGATATGTTCCAACAAAAAAACCCAGCTCACCTGAACCAGGGTCATGTGGGAGCCGAGGGCGAGCAGGATCTTCTCGGTTTTGGTGGGGTACGGGTTGTCCCTGTGCTTATACAGCCACTGCTTGAGAGGCCTGGCCATGTCCTGCAGAGCTTGACGCTTGTGCCGCACCTTCCCTCCCCTGATCACGGGAAATATAGAGAGAAAATAATGATTGATGAGTTCTGGTAGAGCTGTATTTACTCACTCGAGGGTCTGATACTAAGAACTGAAAACACTCTGATATGGACAAATCCAAATATCTTTACAAAACTGTCCAAATCAAAGTAACTTAACATAATTGTCTTGATCAAATTATATATAAAGAACAGTCGAAATAAAAACATCTTTACACAACTGTGCAAATCCAAATATCTTTCCAGAACTATCCAAATTCAAACGGATTTACAGGACTGTCCAAATACAGTGTCCCATTAGTTCAGTATCATAGGAGGTCAGAAGAAAAGCGTTTATGTGCAATATAACAAAACACTAATAAATATCAGAGCGCCACAGAGCACCTGTACAGGCAACAGAACGAAGATAAAACAGTACAACACAAAGATCTAATATATAGACACAATCTGACAGAAATCGCAGAAACACTTTCCAGACCCAAACCTCCTTAATCTGCTCATAACGAAACCTTCAGCTAATGGATGTTTACACTGGATTTGGTCCAAGTGAATCCTTCCTGTAACCAGCAGGTGTCAGTGTAGAGTCAGCACAGCAGAGTCACCCGTCCAGCTGCATCCGAAGCAGGATTTGCACAAACACAAACCCCTGTGCTGTAACACCCTGTGCTCCCAGCTCACAGGAAACAAACTGTCTTATAACCATCTCCTATTTACGACACACATTAAGGGCAAGAACAGAATCTCAAAACACGCCTCAGGACCATAGAGAAGATCAAAGACTGTCACAATCTCCACAGTCACCTGACCTGAATGCCATCGAGCATTTACAGGGGCAGAGCATTCATTAACATCACAAGATGCTCTTTTGGATATTGTGAGCTGGATAACATGGATCATCAGATTTTATAAACGTGTGGAATGAGTGCACGCTGTCATTACAGCAAAACGGTGAACATACCAAACACTAATCAATTCTGATCTTTATTAGAACCTTTCACTCAAATTGTTATGCTTATAAGATCATAAGACTTCACTGTAAGCTTTCTGTGTTTAATAACATAACGCACAGCTTGGGTAACTGTAGAGCAGCCCATCCACAAACTGGCACGTGTCACTGAAGCTGGAAGAAAACCCAGACAGAGGGAGAATATACCAAATTCCCATAACACAGAAAGGAAAAGCTGGGGTTTAACCAGGATCCATACAAGACCAGTACTACCTAAGACAGACACTAAAAAGTTCATAAGGATGTTCTTAATTCTCCAAAAAAAAACTTAAGAAGTTTTCTAAATTATCCTAAGAAATTCTTAATCATTTCTTTACGCTTTTCTTAAGAAAATCTTCCCTGTTTTCTTACGCAGGCTACGTTGTGTTTTACAGCTTTTTTACAATACATGGCACGAGACATTTTGAATTAGCATTAACCATTATTTACTTTAAGCACAATGGAGGAAAAACATCAAAATAAGCGCTCAAAAAT